>JAEANM010007582.1:0-17616 GCA_017656035.1 Myanophis thanlyinensis | reverse complement strand
TTAAATGGCTGTGCACCGCCCTGAGTCCTTCGGGAGAGGGGCGGTATAGAAATTTTGTTAAAGATTAAAGATTAAAGGTTAATTGTGGATGCCCCTGCTGTGCCCCCCCTTCTCCACTGATGTCACTTTAAAGATATAAACTATTGCAGACACTCAAAATTTGTTGCATAGAAACCTTCATGTGTACAACTGTATGTATATTGAATTCAGAAGACCAGTAGAAGAAAACTTTTTTCGCAAACAGCAGAGTTAAATGAAAGAAGAAACAATGATGGACATACCATATTGGACAGCTTTAAAGCAAGATTAGACCAATTCACAGAGGTGGATTATCCACAGGGATCACTAATCACAGTGGGTATGCTGGGATCAGAAACAGTTTCCTTTTTAATACCAGCTAACGGGATCAACAATGCAAGAGACTTGTACTGTATCTCAACTAGATTATGACTCTACCAAAGGGTTTAGCTATTATGGCAACAAACCGTGAACTCGATGGATGGTGGATATGAGCCTGCAAAGATACTTTCTGTTTCTCAAAGAAAATCTTATGAGTTATAACTGACCTGCAGCAGAGTCTTTGTGAGTGTACAGGTTAATTAAAGTACCCACAACCATTAACTATTGAATTCAGCTCCAAGCTGGGTCCTTTGCTATGTATCAAAAGCCATGACTTCTTTCTGTATGGAAGAAAGCTAAGGCTGTGCCTGACATTGTTTTGATACTTTGGTAAGTCAGGTGGTTGGACAAATAGGGTCACTGAAAATAAGATGAGCAATATCAGTGCGTCCAGCGAACCACCAAATATGCAGGAATAAAACAAAGGTTTTAAAACAATCGGCCCAGTAGGAACCAAGAATGGTCAGTGCCCTTTAGGACCCACAAATGATGTCAGCTGGAAAAGAAAAACAGCTGAACCAGCAGGGTAGCCATTATGCTGCCTTGTTTATATCCCTTTCAGCTCACAATATCCTGGAAGAGGAATGGTCTGCCAAGCTAGAAATCTGAACAGCAATTTTTCCTCTTAATGATAATAATGCAGTTATTTACTGTACATTATTCCACATGAAGTGTACATTTCAGGATAAGATGTATTCCAGATCTGATACATACTTTGTGGCAGTTTCCAAAGTGTAGCAATCTATAGTGCTGTTGTGGTATTTTTTTAACTTATTGCATTGCTGAACATCCAAGTGTCTTGGAGGTTTACAAAAGAAATGCAAAATTAAGATATTTGTGACAAAGTCACAGAACCAAAACTAGTAAAGCAAGTAAAATGGATGAAAGCTAAACAGTTAAACTCTGTTTCAAAAGATTTACTTTGCTTAGAGTTACCAGAGTCAGCAAAAGGAAAACACTCTCTGGGAATCCAGAGAGAAAGTCAGGTCCAGAAGTTTTCTGATTGTATACTTGCTCCTAGGAGAAAGTAATCTTTCTCAGAAGAGACAGATCTACCTCTTCTTGGAAATCATGGCCTCCAGTCATGAGCACCACCTCTGTTAAAAACAGATGTTGAGGCTGAAATCCAAGCCCCCATGCTATGCATTAGCAGTAACTATCTCACATATTTCCTCATTGGGGTTATTTTGTGGGTATAATCTAAGTGAGCTTATCTGTCTGGGGGAGGTGGGGAGGACATGCTTTACACGCACAGGGCATATAACAAGGGGGAAGGATTTGGTTCACATATTCACCTCCATCCCTAACCATTCCTCATGGAGGCCCAGGTGGATAATAAATTTAGTGATATGATATAATGAAATCTTTCTACTCATTTTTATTCAGTGTCCAGAGTGAAAAAAGATGAAAAACAGTTGACATTCACTGATACCTTATTACCTGAATGTGATGGCAGCTAGTACATCTAGTATATAATAAGAGAGAATGGGAGAGGAAAAGACATAAACTTAATATGTTTCAACTCACAAACATAAAATGATTGGCAAAAGGATTGGTTACTTTTCTATTAAAGGATTTGAATTAGAACCAGTGGTGGAATTCAAATTTTTTTACTACTGGCTTGGTGGGTGTGGCTGGTAAGTCATGTGACTGGGTGGGCAGTTTATGCAAGCAGGGCAATAAAGATTAGGCTAGAAACAACACCAGAATGGTTTTTTCCTGCCTTCCTTACATGATTAACCCTATAAAGTGAAAAAAAAAAACAAAAGGAGATTTTTTCTGACAACTGGTTCTCTAAACTGCTTAGAAAATTTACTACCGGTTCTAGTGAACCTTCTAGAACCTGCTGAATTTCACCTCTGATTAGAATGTAACATTTCATAGGGACTAACAAGCTTCCAGAATGGAATTGCTGTAAGTGGGTTCCAAATGCTCAGAATTATTTATTCAGAAGAACAATTCTGTGAGGTAGGTTAAGTTGAGAATAAATAAATGGTCCAAAGTTACCCGATGATTGACAATAGTCTCATTGTGTTATATAATTATTAGGATGTTTATTGCCAAGCATCCTAATAATTATGTTGTACTGGCTGTTCCTGCCAGAGGAATAACCTAAATGCAGACAAAAATTGTTTTTTTCTTTGTTACCTCATTTTATGGAAGAGCTTTAGAGGTAAGGTTAAAGGAAGATGTGACATTGTTAGAGATAATATAACTTAATGGTTCCTCTTTGGAGTAAAAATCAAATATTGAGTGTTCATATTCCACAATTTTCTCCAAATCTCTAGAAGAGTTGGCTAGACTAACATGGCATATAAAGGGCAAAATGTTTAGAAGATTTGATATAGATATATTTGAAAGCATACAAGTAGGTCTACTATAGCTTTTAATCTCTCTTTACCTCAGGTTATAGACATACCTTCTGTTGTACTATCAGCCATGAAGCCTTCAAGTTTCCTGTTAGTCCATGGATGATGGCTTTACAATCTAACACTCCTGAAAATAAGAGATCAAAAAAGCCTGTTCTGGGAAAAGAAATATACACTTGTTGTATCATGTTTACAACATTTCTTCCTAGCCATATTTGAAAATGGCTTTCATATTAATAAGGCTAAATAAGCTTCAATCTTTTCTGCTAGGACTTGGCTCCTTGTTGTATACAACTCCCATATCTGGCCATATCCTGATTTATTTGTCTTATTTTTAAATGATGATGTTCAGAACTAGATCTGATAATACGCAGTTCTCTTGGGCAGGGCCTGATTGGCACCCAAATCCTCTTGACAGGGATCAACTTGAACGTATTTTGCTACCTGAGACAAATGGACCATTTCCTATTTCCCCCTATAGAGGAAAGAAGCCAATCAGACAAGAAATCTATCATTAATGACATGACAGTGTCCTCTGAAGGCAGGTTCCTACTTCATACAGTGCTCAGGAAGAACAATGAGAATGGCTGGGATATTTGGAAGTAGTGTCTGGAATTGGTGCACAAAAGAGAGGAGAAAGGCAGAGAAAGTCCTTCATTTTATCTAACATAGGTAGAGCACATGTGAGAATGAATGGTCTTCTGGGACTTTTTCAGCCTCTCAATCTGCAACAATAGGATGCTGATTATTTAAAATAGGCCACCCATCATGGTTGTTTCCTATGCAGCTCAGGAATTATGTCACATGCATGTGATTCCTTGGTCACTGGTTATCTGCGCATGCGCTACATGGTGATCTGAAAAAGAACGGGTTATTCTGAAAACAAAACACAAGACCCCTCCCTGGTAAAGCCTCAGTACACAGTGACTTAATTGTTTGAATTGCATGCATGAGCAGATTTTTGACAGGAGACAGAGATTAAACCCAACTATAAAAAGTGTTTGTTTTTAAACTCCCCTCCACCTCTCCTGTTCTTCACTAATCTTAAATTCCAACTTGGCACAAGCCCTGCTCAGAATGGAGGTTACATAAAAGGGCTTATGAAAGCAAAATAACATGGCCTTGCCAGGCTGGTAAGGCCAGTTTGAACAGAGAAAACACATATTTCATTGTTTTGAACCCGGTCCTAATTGGAGGCGTTTGTTTAGAAGCACTGAACATGCCATTGAGAGAATGTGACAAAAGAGAGCAACAGAGTGGCACATGGTCCCTGCAGTCCTCTGCAAACATGGGAGCCCATTGTTCTCTGAATGGAAAAAGAAAAGAGATCTGAGTGATGAAATAAGTGGTAATGATGAGAGATGACAATTCTATGCATGGGAACAGGACTTTTATTATAGAAGATCTAGGGGTGCTTTCCATCATTCCTGAATGTCTAACTCTTCTGAACAGTATTGTTTTATTCTTTTCTTTTGTTTTATTTTAGTGGACCATCTAGCTCATGAATTGTAACTCTGGGCAGCTGACAATTAAAATATAACAAAATAAAATAAATACTAAATATAAGGGCCAATTTTGTGTACTGGTGAAGGTGCTGGCCTAGAAATCAGGGAACTGTGAGTTCTAGTCTGACCTTAGGCATGAAAGATGGCTGGGGGGACTTTGGTCCACGTACACTCTTTCAGCCCAACCTACCTTATAGGGTTGTTGTGGAGTGAAAAGAGGAAGAGGAATAGCAATAGCAGTAGCACATAGACTTATATACCACTTTATAGTACTTTCCAGCCCTCTCTAAACAGTTTTACAGAGTCAGCATATTGCCCCCAACAATCTGGGTCCTCATTTTACCCACCTCGATTGAAGGATGGAAGGCTGAGTCAACCTTGAGACTGATGGGCTTTGAACCTGCAGGCAGCAGAAGTACTGCTAGAATGTACTGCACTCTAATCAGTGCACCACCAAGGAAGGAGTATTATCTATGTTCATTACCTTGTAAGGTATTAAAAGTGGGATAAAAATCTAACAAAAATACAAATAACTGCAAAATGCAATATATACTGGGAATCAGCTGGGAAGCCTCCGGAATGGAAAATGTGTAGTTTAAAGTGCCGTGCGGCAGTACGGTTGGCAGCTCATGCACACCAAACCAATAGTGAAGCCGGTTCAATTGCACCACTGGTATAGTCTCCTGCTTACAAACTTTTGAGTACTAAATGTTTGCCAGTACGAACAAACCTTTCCATCCACAGTTCCAACCTAGAAAGTCCCAGAAGGCAGAAGAAGGTGGGAGAAGGTAGAAAAGAGTTAGTTTACACTGTGGTACCACATACCAACTCTTGGCAGAACCACCACACTTTGGGAATGCTAAGTATATGTCTTTTTAGGCACTTCCCCTTCCCGTGTGTTTGCTGATCTTCTGGTGTTTAGTTGTGATGTTCTTCCTTTGGCAGTGACTACGAATTATATGAATTATAGCATGTCTGGAGCAGTGGTGGAATTCATTTTTTTTTACTACCGGTTCTGTGGGCATGGCTTGCTGGGTGGGCAGTTTCTGTAAGCAGGGCAAAAAAGATTAGGCTAGAACCAACACCAGAATGTTTCTTTCCTACCTTCCTTATAGGATTAACCCTGTAAAGTGGAAAAAAACAAAAGGAGATTTCTTCTAACAACCGGTTCTCCAAACTGCTTAGAAAATTTACTACTGGTTCTAGTGAACCTGCTAGAACCTGCTGAATTTCACCTCTGGTCTGAAGTAAAGTCTAAACAACACTTATGCACGGTAAGAATGGGACCTTGCATGTATTTTATACTTGGTTGGATTTCTGAACATCCTGATGGATCATAACCTGTTTGTAAGTAGAAGAATGCCTCTATAGGTAGTCCATGATTTATAACCATAACTGAGACCAACATTTCCATTGCTAAACAAGATGATTATTAAATGAGACATGCCCAATTTTACGACCTTTTTTGCCACAATTAGGTGAATCATTGCAATTATTAAGTGAGTCACGCGGTTGTTAAGCGAATCTGGCTTCCCCCATTGGCTTTGATTGTTGGAAGCTGGCTGGGAAGGTTACAAACAGCGACTCCATGATCCTGGGACAGGGTCATAAGTGCATGCCAGGTGTCCAGATTTTGATGATGTGACCAATGGGGATGCTACAACTGTCGTAAATGTGAGCACCAGTCATGAGTCACTTTTTCCAGTGCCATTGTAATTTCGGTCATTAAACAAATATTTGTAAGTTGAGGACTACCTATATTACTGTGATTACATTCATCACATTTTAAAAAGTAACATCAAAACCTGAGAACACTCTAAAGGGTATTGGAAGTAGAAAGGACATCAGGGAAAATTAAGAAAAATGTATTGTTAACACTTGCTTTCATCTCAAAATGAGAGTTCTAAGAAAAGTTTTGAGGAAATAATTGAAATAGAAGGTGACTGGATTTGCCCAGAGCTTTTCAGGCTATTTTGCAGTATCCACAACTTCAAAACTGGAACCAAATGGCTAAATGAATTGCTGAATAGTGTTAAATAACTGTATAGAGACAGACAGAAGTCGCAGAAATTCAGAGCAGATGCAGTTATTGTTATATAACAATGGTATAATTTGTAGCCATAGAGCTTCAATTATTATATTTCACCTAAGCAGCTTATGTAACCAGTGGTAAAAATCTTATGCTTACTTGGAAGTGGGGGAATCCTCTTTGGCAGTACTGTATGTATTCTTTACCTAATCTTTCTAGTGCTAGATATTTCAAAATTATAATGGTGTTGACAAAGTAGTTAATACAAAAGATCAAGAGCAAATCTGATATAACCCAAGGCTTTTGTTCTAAAACAAAAAGGGACAAGTTCAGAGGTTGAAGAAGTAAACAGCAAGATGCTGTGTTGTTTCCAGGCATAAACATGATCCCACTTATCACTATCTAATCTTGTATCATTTCATAGTTATAATCCTGGCAGGGGGTTCACACCAGAGGTGAAATTCAGCAGGTTCTAGCAGGTTTGCTAGAACCGCCAGTAAATTTTCTAAGCAGTTTGGAGAACCGGTTGTTAGAAGAAATCTCCTTTTGTTTTTTTCTACTTTACAGGGTTAATCCTGTAAGGAAGGCAGGAAAAAAAACATTCTGGTGTTGTTTCCAGCCTAATCTTTATTGTCCAGCTTTCAGAAACTGCCCACCCAGTCACATGACACCCTCCAGCCATGCCCAGCAAGCCACACCCATAGAACCGGTAGTAAAAAAAAATTGAATTCCACTACTGGTTCACATATCCTAATCACTTGCAGATTGCAAAATCAACTGATTGCTTGCATTAATATATGAATGAACCATAGTAAACCGAACAGTACTAATTAACACTATCTCAATTTATTAAGAGAAATTAAGGATTAACCTCTTCCTGTTCAAGCAGCACCTTCTTTCTTCTTTGACCAACACATCAGGAAATGATAGTGGGCCTCAATACGACACTGAAGTCAGAAGATCCCACAAATGTAATGAGAAAAAGAGGAGGAGGAAAGGAGTATTAGATGTGTTCACCATCTTGAGTTACTTCTAAAGTAATAAAGGCAGGATAAAAATCTAATAAATAAAATGGGAAGACACTACTCAAAAGGAATCCATCAGTTGCAAATACATTTTTTTACCTTCAGCCTTCCATTTTAAATGTTGGCTTGCAACCAAATTCCAGTGGCAAGTGGCATCACTAACTTTTGGGAGGAAAAAAAATTATGCCAGATTTGATGGCACAACCTTCAAGAGGCCTTGAGTTGTCCAGGGACCCTTTCTGATACATGGTTTATGGCATGCAGTGAAATAAAATGCAAAAATCATAATTAAAAGGCCAGATTCCTCTTTAACCAATTTCAGCATTTACGCACTTTGAAAAATATCCTTTAGGACATAGAAATAATAGGAAGTTTCATTCAGCACTTTTTGAGATAATTTTCAAAAAATGAAAATAATATTTCATTAAAGGTGGGCTAACATGTTGTTCTGGCCCACAGTTGGTTGTACAAGTGTTCATTCATGCATACTAAATGATAAACCAAGTTTACCTGATCTGGGCTCAAAAATTGGGTTACTTTTGTCTTTTTGCTCTCATCCACTGATCCATTTATCAACCAGATATTTTGAAACCCGTGTCTGTTAACTTTACTTTCCATTATAAATGAAAATGAATGAGCTACTTTATAACTTGGCGAAGGGATGAACAACCTGTTGCTTTGATAACTCAGTGTTGTTATATGATGGTCATCAGAACATAAAGAAGAGCGAGTATACATAAGTACACAAAGAAGAGGGGATTAACCTATTTTCCAAAGAACCAGAAGGCAAAACAAGAAACAACGGATGGAAACTAATCAAGAAGAGATCCAACCTAGAACTAAGAAAAAATTTCATGACAGTGAAAGCAATCAACCACTAGAATAGCTTGCCTTCAGAAGTTGTGGGTGCTCCATCATTGGAGGCTTTTGATAGGAGACTGGACAGCCCCATCTGAAATAGTATAGGGTCTTCTCCTTCAGCAGGGATTGGACTAGAAGACCTCCAAGGTCTCTTCCAACTCTTCTCTTCTCCTCCTCTTCTCTTCTCTTCTCCTCTTCTATTATTACTTTTTCAGTGCTATAACTTCCCAAACTCACTAACCAGGGCAGTTATTAAGCAATGATTACTTGTATTATGATGAATATAGCTATTTGTATTATAGTATAGCACAACAGTGATATTATAGTAGTGATGAAAGGAAACCACTTCGTTAAATAAGTGGGAGGGGGCAGAAAGTAAATTGGGATCTACTAGTTGCTTTCAGAAAGTTTTGCAGTAAATTGGCAAGGATTTTGAATGTTCAAGAGGTGAACAATATTTTTTTTAAAAAAGTAACTGCCGTGGCTGGTTTTGTGCTAATCAGCCATGCTGGCAAAGCATTTTGGGAGCCAATACTTCTGGAAAGGTTGGTGGAAATCTGGAAGATAATACATACTTATCTCTGAGGATAAACCATTAAGCAACTACACCCAAATATCCCATAGAGGTATAGATTTTATAATCTGAAAGAGAATCTACAATAGCAGATCACTGCTATCCTACTGTATTTGTAATTCCAGCAAAAGGAATTAGAAGCAACACTAATAGCAAAACATCATCTGGTTATATTGCAACAAACTCAGTTACGTTTCAGTTGTTTGCCCAGTCTCTTACAAAATATTAAAAAAAAAACTTGGATCTGACATCTCATGATATTAAAATGAGGTGAGGTATCAGCTATTAGAAGCTAGATATTTCCTTACGGGTTTCAGCAAAGTCTGTGGTTTTAATTAATATAACACTGAACTGATCAGACTTTCAAAAGTAAATGAAGACCCTAGAAATGTTTTTATTTAAAACATTTATATGGCTGCCCAGCACAGCCAGGATGACTGTGACAATGAAATAAAACCGCCAAATGATAACCCAAACAATAACACCACCATCCAGTTGGGGCTCAAACACATCATAAGCCTATGATAAGAAGCCTGGAGAAACGACCAGGTCTGAACAGTCTTTCCAAAGACCAGGATGGTTGGAACCAACCCTATTTCAGGAGTCCTGGTGGTGCAGTAGTTAGAAGGCGGTATCGCAGGAGAACTCTGCCCTTAGCCTGGAGTTCGATCCTGACTAGCTCAGGGTTGATTCATCCTTCCGTACTTCTGAGGTCAGTAAAATTAGGACCAATATGCAATATGCTGATGTTGTAAACTGACCAGAATGTGCCGTAAAACACTATAAGGCACTAAATAAGTCTAAGAGCTATTGATATTATTATAATTTACTAAGACAGGGGTTACCATCAAGAAGGCCTGGTCCTACAAAATGGGATTGCTCGTTGAAAGGAACTATAGTGCACTCCCATTTTCTAAACATATGGTCTGGGAAGATAACCTGGGGGGATAAGACGGCCCCCTCAAATACCCTGGGGGTTAAGACTGCCCCTCAGAACCCCTAATCCTATGAACTGTGTGCTGCCTTATCACTTTCCAGTGGTTATGAGAACCACTCTTCACTGTTGTTGCCTTTCTGAACATCTCTGCTCTCCTCTGCACTTAGTTATTTTGATTTTCCTGTGTTCTGTTTCATGTGCTTATATAAACATTGTTACAATTACGCAGCCTCGCAATTCTGAGACTGTTGCCTTTGGCACAGCATTGTAGAAATACAGTAAATAGGTTCTCAAATACTGGACTCAACACCCCTTCCAAGGCTCCTGACTTTTGTAATTTCAAAAACGGGATTCTGAGCTTCCTCTAGATGTGAATTCTGCAAATCTGGGGAAGATTGAAGGAAAAGGTCTTGTCAGCACTCAACCCAGTATGTATGCTTCATGTCCTTCGTTGCAGTAATGAGAACTGATGGCAGCCCAACCCTGGCAAAACTTAACTCTTGCACTGCACACAAAAATAAAGTCAACATCTCAAATACCACGAATTTAAGGAGGGAAGAGATGTAACAGAGCAACCATGTATAAACAGGCATCTCTTAGGCTGGATCTGACCAAGATTGTATTAAGAGTAAATTCCTGCCACAAACCTAGATTCTCCTTTTTTTGGGTGGCAGTGTGGTGGATTGTTGCCATGAATGCAAATCTGTATAATAGCTGCAAACTTGCTTTATGGCAAATCTTACCAGATAGCAATGCTTGGGCTAGTGGCTAGTCTAAGTCAAAGCAAATCTTAATTTTCAGTTCTTTAGTTTTTAGAGATGGTGATGTAAAAACACTTTAGTTTTTCCTGTGCAGTTCTTTTTCACATTTTTTGAAAAGACAGCATAAAAACCATAATGTAGCTCCTCAAGCAGATGTTGTCCATTGAAAAAGCAAAGTGTGATAGTGATAATTATGAAATTGTTTGTAACCCAATGCAACAACAGCCACTAACGTTCTGTTGAATGTTAACAGGAATGGTAGTTGCTAGACTAATTTGGTCTGCCATAAATTAATTACTCAGTAGCAGTCTGTTAAAGAGGACCAAGACCATCATATTTCAACTTATGTCCTGCTATATAGATCTGACCCCTGCTACTGGACAAAAAGAGATGATGAGGCTTTTCACAGTCCAAAACGCTTCAGATGTGCTGGTGTACAACTTCCATCATTGCAATGACTATTCTGGCTAGTGGTGATGTCAAAACACAGTATATTTCTTAAGTATCAGACATATTAAATTGACCTGAGCCACACCAGTTCCTGGTGGTACTGCCCAGGTTATTGCAAACTACACAAATCGATCATGAAAAACACAGGCGGAGAATCACTATTGGATTTAATTATTTTATTACAAATCCCCTCCCCGTCCCCCTTCTCAAGTTCCAAATGCAGCAGAAACTGATTGGCACCATCCAAGATACCGAAGTACAAAATCCTGAGCCACTAATATTTCTTCTGAAGTCAACTATGCTTATTAACAACTACTTGGCATAAGTGGCTGGTATGTTTGAGTGCCAAGGTGTACCTACTGTAATAGCAGTGGTCTCTGTAAAACTGTACAACTTTAGAAACTCCTAAAAATGTGTTATTTAAAATCTCAAAAAAAAAAAAAAATCAATTTCCCCTCCTGTGCTCTTTTGCCTTCTATTTGAAAAGCCCTGCTTTAATGCAAAGCGTTCCAAGATTTTTAATGCCCTCCATTCCCTGCCAATTGTTTGTCAAAAATATGGTTGAAGTTGACCAGTCAACTCTTCATCTGAAGCATAAGCACATCTCTGTTGCTGCAGCCAGCCGCACGCAGCTCAGCCTAGACAGCCAGCGGCTTTAGTTTAAATTAAAAGTTAATGCCTATTTTAATTTATAAGCCTATAAATGGACAGCCTCTTGTGTATAACAAACCTTCAAACTGGTTGTCCAACACGACAGCACACAGCCAACTTTTCTTTTCAACAAACTTTTTCCCGCCTTCCCATTTTACCCACAAACCTTAACCAACAGACCCCTTGCAGCAAAGGGTTGATATAGTGTACCTTTAAAAAAAAAAGACAACAATTTTCATAGGTGTTTTTAGACATTTAAATATATATAAAAAGACTATTTCACTGTGTTAGAAAACAGAAAATCAGCTAGCTTCCAAGAACAGACTGAAGCATTCTTCAGTTTCTTAAATAAAATCTACGATTTCTAATCCCAAGAAGGGAACAATGTGGCCAAAACCGAAGAACATGTAAATAGTTCTAACTCTGGTAGGAAAGTCTGTATGTAGGAATATTTTAGGAATCCAGGGAAAAGGTATTACTATATATCTTCCTGCCCTTGACAGAACTTCCTTGTGGATCTGTAGAGTACCAGCACTTCGAGTGGTGGTAGGATGCCAAATTCATTTCACTAAAGTGAATGAATGACAAGCAATAGCACTTTTGCTCATTTCAACACAGCCCACGAAGCGCTAATCCAGGGAGAGAGAACAATTAGACCCCAAAAATATACTTTTACTATCTCCACTCCACGGCCTAGGTCTCAACTTTGCCATCTATTCCTGGAAGCCACTGAAACCCTGTGAAAGACATACAGATGAATTACATGAAATAGTGGTAAAATCCCACTTGTCTTCTGTGCCCCTCAAATGACAGATACGAACAATGAAAGAGACTACACTTCCCCCTCCCATACAAAGAAATAAAAGGGTCAGTTTTAGGAGAGGGAGCACAAACATGGAATTTCATGCCCGCACAATTAATATCTAGAAAATGCAGAAGAGAGCGGGAGCACAATGGGACACGCCCACTCAGTTCTTGTACTCAAAAGGTTCGTCGCCAGTTTCATTGAGAAGGCAGGTGCGGACTAGTGCTTCGGTCACAGCATAAGGGTCGCAGTTAGCGGAGGGCCGTCGATCCTCAAAGTATCCCTTTTTAACCTGGCCCACATTTCTTGGGATACGAATGCTGGCCCCACGGTTGGCGACTCCAGCAGAGAACTCATGGATGTTTGATGTTTCATGGAAACCGGTCAAGCGCCTGGCATTATCCAGCCCTCCTTTGGGATCGTAGGCGCGGATGTGGTACTGGTGACGCTTACCCAGCTTCTCAATGGCGTCTTCAATTTGCCTGTGAAAGAAGAAAAAAGAGCATTGTCAAAAATGGCCCGTGGGTGCTCAGTTGTTCATGTTGTTAACAGCAACAGCACTTAAATTTATATACCACTTCATAGTGATTTACAGCCCTGTTGCCTCCCACTCAGAAGGCTGAGTCAACCTTGAGCTGGTCAGGATCAAACTGCTGGCAGTGGGCAGCATTCTAACCACTGTGCCACCACAGCTAAGATTGTACACATTGCAGTTTCCCCCAGAGTACAGCATAATATTTTATTTTAGTTATATTTCATTCCAAATATTCCAGAGAAATGCCAAATATTTATAAATAAAATAAAATTTAATATATAAATAGCTCCGCTCTTGATAACCTGCTTGTTTAAAGCTAGCCTCTAAATATTTTTTTTTAAAAAACCTTAATGTTCAGAAAACCAACACTGTGAAATGATTCCCCCCACTTGCCCATATTTAAAATTAAAAGGTATTTTAATTTCATCCAATTTGCAGAATACAATAAGGCATCCTTTGCAATGAATGGAGATAAATCTAATTTCATTCTTGTATGCAAAAAATATACACACACTGCTAACAGAAATATCCCTGATAGTATATTCTACTTTGCCTTTAGTTTTTGATTTGCAAGGATTTCCCCCCAATGTTCAATGCAGAGGGGTTTTTACCTACTAATATTGCTTACTGTACTATTATCATAGTATTAGATAGTCCCCAAAACTTGCCTCTTAAAGTCCCTTAGAGCATTTTTGCAAGAAAAATGAACTTACTTGAGGCCTCCCTCCTCTCGCATGTTCTTAGTGCTGAAGTTAGTATGGCATCCAGCTCCATTCCAGTTGCCAGGAATAGGCTTGGGGTCAAAAGACACAATGACACCAAAGTCTTCACATACTCGATGAAGGATGAATCGAGCAATCCAGAGGTGATCACCCATCTCAACCCCTTCGCAAGGACCCACTTGAAACTCCCACTAACAAGAGAAGCAGAATGAAATCAGTTAATCATTCACGCCCTTCTCTACTTATACTAAATGTATGAAAAGAATCCCAGTGGTGAAAGGTTAAGCATTAGCAGCAAGGATTTATACCTGTGCTGGCATAACTTCTGCATTTGTGCCTCCAATGTTCACACCTGCATATAGGCAGGCCCGATAATGGGCTTCTACAATGTCTCGACCATAAGCTTTATCTGCTCCAACTCCACAGTAGTATGGCCCTGGAGAAACACAAAAAGCAAAAGAAATTAGTGGGAGAATCTATACCTCTAGTCACTGGAAAACCCATGTTATATAAAGGATATTCCTGTATAGGTAGTCCTTGATTTATAACCATTCATTTATAGTGACCATTCGAAGTTACAACAGTGACTAATGACCCATTTTTCACATGTATGACCATTGCTGTATCCCCATGGTCATGTGATCAAAAGTCAGAGGCTTGGCTGCTGGCAAGCATTTATGACGGTTCCAGTGTGCTGGAGTCATGCGCTCAGCCTTTGCAACCTTCTGACAAGCAAAGCCAATAGGGAAGCCAGATTCACTTAACAACCACCTTATTAATGTAGTAATTGCAGTGATTTACTTAACAACTCAAGAAAGGAAAATGGGGCAAAACTCACTTAACAAATGTCTCACTTAACATCATAAATGTTGGGCTCAATTGTGGTCATAACTTGAGGACTACCTGTAAAAGGCTTAATTATGTTATCTTTTCTCACTCAAATCATCGTTAATTTACTTTTAGTGATATCCTCAAGTAATCTAATTCTAATATCCTATTCAAAATGTAATTTCTGATTGGCTGAGATCACCATTAGATTAATCCAAGGAGTAACAAGTGAACAGTAGCAACTATGAAAGTATATTTCACAGTTGAAAGCACGACTCTCTTCCTTCAAACATTTCCATACTCTCTCATGAATTGGGAATTTCTCTTGATTAGGTGAGTGGTTCATCTATCTCAGCAATGAATTTTCTGCTGCCTAAATTCTCTTTTAATATCAAAGGCCTAATCTTTACTTTATGTATGGAAAGCAGTAGCTCTGTCACTAACGTGGTGGTGTCTCAATGGCAGACTGCAATTAGTAGTTATGCATTAAAGATTTCATAGGAATTTCACACAGGATCTTACCTTGTGGTCCAGGAAAGCCATTGGAAGGCCAACCAAAGGGATGTCCATCTGTTCCTAGAAGGGTATATTCTTGCTCCATTCCAAACCAAGGGTTCTGATTAGACACCATGTCCATAATCCTTTTACAAGAAAATCGTAGATTTGTTTCTAAAAGAAACAGGAAATAAGCCAATATTGGTCATTCAAATAGATTTTATCCTTTCCTTAAAAGGGAGGCGTAAATGAATTTGAACTGCAACTTTATATATTTGTACTTAACTCTTTGAGCAAAGAGTTAAGATTAAACAATTCTTTTAACAGAACTGATGGATTTAGGTTGATGATTTGGCCAATCACTAATGCTCAATTTGCCTAATGAACTTTCTAATTAATTTTCCCAGATACCTTGTAAGATAAAACACCACACTGTACTTATTTTTACATTGCCAGGTGCAGTAGAAGCTGGACAACCTTAGAGTCCCCTGAATATTTTAGCTAAGCAATCTTGATTAAACATCAATATCAAGATAAACAATAGCAATAGTGCTGTCAGTATGGCTAATGAATTCTACATTTTCTTCAGGATTGTGATGCATTAGTTAAAAGGGGAAAACATTGTTCAGTAAGTTAAATGAGAGATGCAGGAGTAAAAGCTATGCCTGTCAGCTGACAAGAATCAGCTGAAACTTAAGAGAACGCAAGTCTTGTGGCTGGAAGTAGCTTCACATGAGAGCATTTACTAACTTTTTTTCCTGGCAACTGCTGGGTGTGTTGGTGTTTTTCCAAAAGGATCTGACAAGTTGTTACCAAAAATGTCATGCTAGACATGGTCAGGCAGTATGGCCTGGTGCAAAAGCAAGGTTTTTTTTTTACTTATTATTTTGCATAAATGTCATTAGAATGATGCATTAGTATCTGACTCTTTTCCAAAATAAAGTTCTGCAATGAATAAACAACTGGGATCAAAATGTAAATGGAATATCACAGCGCATGACAGAAACTCAATACATACATGTTCCATAATACTACAGGCTATGACCTCCCTACTGAAATATAAATGGCTTGACAAGTGAATTGTATAGCCTACCATATTTTAATAAATCACTATTTTAAATTACCCTACTAGGTACTGGGCCACAATTCTTATCTTTAGTGGAACTGCAGAGTCCCTATTTAAAAATTACCATTGTTAACAGTGAAAGGTGCCAAAAATACTTATTCTTTGTTGCCCTGTGAGTTGAGGATATGGCAAAACATAACAAAATTTTAAAATCTCATTCATCAGAAAAAGGCAAATTCCTTTCCAATTTAGAATGAACTGCAGAGCGATCCTCCTCCAGATATCTCAAGTATGAACTGGAGATTTCGTTCAGTATTTATGACCTGAGGCTATCAATTTTAATAGTCTAAACTCCAGTCATGTTTTCTCAAAGATTAAGCACATTTTCTCCAGGCAAGGCATGCTAAAAGGGGTGGGTTTTTTGTGCACAATACAAGAGCTAAACCTCTTTATTATTCATCTCAATGAAATGGGGGATTTCCTGCATTCTTTTCCTGGTCAGGACAGAAGCTTTAAAAGGCCAAAGTTGGAACACACCTGCAGCCTTGCGGTTGTACTTTAAAACTTCACATAAAACCAGTTTGTTTGGGTCTTTGCGGAAAGGATCTCGAAACATGGCTGAAGGCACAAGATACATGTCACTGTTTGAGCCTTCAGACTGGAAAGTGCTCGAGCCATCAAAATTCCACTCTGGTAGGTCTGAAAACAAAGATAAGATTGAAGTTAAGCCACTTCTGTACACCTTACAAACCCGTACTATTTAATTTTGCTGCTATTGTTTGTTACCCACAAAATGATTTATCAATGATTTACATCAATAAAAATATACCTCACATTGTATTGATTAATGGAAGATAGCCCACTAAAGTCAGCAGAAGTAGTATTACTTATTACATGTTCCAAAGTGCAAAGCTGTAGGTAGCTGCCGTAAGTAGTTGTCACTAATAATCTTAAGAGCTGCAGGCATAGTCAATATTTGCTGATGGCGCTAACATTTTACTTTTATAGTTGTAACAATTGTGAAATCAGTTTTAATATGTCCTCGGTGAATCAAAAACTCACTTCAGACGTTCACTGACAGGCAGATCAAGAAAGGCATCTAGGACGCCTCAATGCAGAGGAGCTGTGGTGACACAGTAGTTAGAATGCGGAATTACAAGCTAACTCCGCCCACTGCCAGGGGTTCGATCCTGACTGGCTCATGGTTGACTCAGCCTTCCATCCTTCCAAGGTTGATAAAATGAGGACCCAGATTGTTGGGGACAATAATTTGTCAGTATAATCTGCCCAGAGAGTGCTGTAAAGCACTACAGAGCACTATAGAAATCCAAGTGCTATTATTATTGCTTTCCCTATGCCAGCTTACTACAAATATTTCATATTAATGCCTAGAACTACCATTAGACAATCTGAACAGGGGCAGGGAGGATTCTCCAGGAATATAATTTTAATTTTAATTTTACAGGCATAAAGTTTTTGTAGAAAGATTTGCTTTAAACCACTGAGTATTATTTGACAACTGTGAATGAAATGCAATGAAGCATCTGTTCTCTGCTCTTGCCTGTGACTTGTTGCTAAATACTCTTTTAGTTTTGGTCAACAAG
>JAEANM010007581.1:0-17616 GCA_017656035.1 Myanophis thanlyinensis | reverse complement strand
TTTTTGTGGAATGCAAACAAGATAAGCACTCTGTCTCATTGACCTTCAACAATGAATACTCTAGTGTCAAGATTGCCTGCTAGCTACCTTAACTAGCATATATACATGCAAATACATTTAATACCCCCCCCTTTACAAAATCTCCATTTGAATCTTGACAGGGCACTTGACCAAATCAGTTGCCCTTTTGGTTGAGCTCCTTGTGGGAACCCAGGCTCCATGTCTGATGCTCCTATGATTGTGGTCAACATTGTCTCCATCAGGCTGGCAGACTTGTTGAGGGCCACTGCCGCTGCTCCTGTCAGTGAACCTGTGGCAGTGGCTTTTTTCTCTTCCATCTTCCTTGAGCTTTTCTGAAACCCGAAACTTTGGGAGAGCGCCAGGGCTCAAGAGTCTGGCCGCCGAGATTGGCGGATTTTTTTTCCTTTTTGGAAGTTCGGGATATTTATTTATTATTTATTTATTAATTTAATTTATATACCGCCTCCTCTCCCTCAGGACTCGGGGTGGTTTACAGCCAGTAAAAACAAAGTATAAATATAAAAATACAATTAAAAGCAGTTAAAATAATTAAATAATGGCTGATTAGATATCATTTTAAAATTCAATTTAAGGGATAATGTCAGGGTTCCACACAACATCAGCAATGCAATCAGAACTCCAGAGAGAATAAGTCCAAAGAATAAGATTTTATTGAAGACATTGTTCTGGTATGGCCTGGAGAAAGCCCGAATCTAAAATTCCTGGGCTTTCTCCACCCAAGTAAAACTGAAAGTTCCATAACAATTCCGAGTTGTCTTTACCAACTCCCCCTTTCGCCTTCTCAGCAACCTTGCAAAAGAAAGAAAAGATGTGTCAAAGCTAAAAGGCCAAATAATACTTTAAACAATGGCCAATATTCTTCAGTAGAAAAACCCAGTCCAAAATGTCCTTTTAGACTTGACAATAAGTGTGTTCAGGTACAGCTAGCTGGTTTAGTTTCATTAGAAGAATGTCTGGAATGATGGTATTGAATGCCAAACTAAAGTCTACAAAGAGGACCCTTGTGTAGGTCTTTGGAGATTCAAGATGTAGGATGTAGTGCAGAGCCATATTAACAGCATCATCTGTCAATCTATTTGCTCGGTATGAAAATTGCAAGTGGTCTAACAGTAGAACCGTGATGGTTTTCAGGTGGGCGAACACTAGACTTTCAAAGGTTTTCATAACTACAAAAGCTGAAAAATTAGGTTTTTAGATGTGCCCATAAATTTATTTTGCAGTAAGGTTTGAATGATGGGAATACAGTTGGGAGGAAGGAAGGTATTTGAAAATTTCCTGAAAAAGTCATTTAAGACATTTACAATGTCCCTCACCACTGGCCCATTTCCTAACCAAGTATCTGTAAAAGAACCACATTCTATCCATTGTGAATGTTGTGAATGTTTTCTTCTTTGTAAGAATTTTCAAACCAAATTCCCTTTTATTAAACTGAATGGAAACTATAGGGAAAAGCAGGAAAAGCAATTAAAAAATTGCCTGGCATCGGTTGTATAACATTGATTTTCCACCTTTATTATTTTTATAAATAGGGTGACAAGCATACCAAATACTTCTTCCTCCTATTTTCCCTACAACAACAACCTTGTAAGGTGGGATGGGTTGAGAGTGAGAGTGAGACTGGTCACCCAGCTTTCATATCTAAAATGAAATTAGAACTCAGTCTCCTGGTTTCTAGCCAGGTAGCTTAACCACTAGAACAAAGTAGACCATAAATTATTCTTGTCATTTAATCTTATTTTACTTGCAATTTTTAATGTTCAGAATCATATCCAGCTGCCTGAGAACAGTTTTCTTCTAAGATGCATCTCCTCAGCCTTTGTGTTTGTGATAATATAAAAATAGACCAACAACATGGAGACATATCTGCTAAAGGATCAGCCTTAGTGTCCAGATTTCCTTGATTTGTGAAATAAGATAATTGGGCTAAAATTATCAGGTTATTTGACTAAAAATATGAAGTATTTACATTTCATTTGTTGAGATTGAAAGCTCTGAGAAAAGTATGATCCTTTTCAAAACAATCTTATGCTTGTTGTAAAGGAATAGCAGCAAATGCAGCAGAATAGTGATCTTTGGGCTCACTATCGTTAGTAAGACAGCTTTCTTTGATTTATCTCCATGTTGTCAGAAAACAGCAGCAACCAATAATACAAAACTCAGAGGCAAGGCAGTTGAACTATTTGATATATATCTTCCTCTACACGTTGACTGAAAATCCGCCTTCACAATAATCAGCCCTATAAACCACCTGTCTATATTGGTGTTATTTATTTTACATTTAATTTATATCCCATTTCTTAATCTTTGCTATGTTCTGAGTATGGATGATAATTCTCTGTCCTTTAGGTTCTTGATTTCTGTTCATGAAAATCCAGGCTGCATGCATAAAAAAACCAATATGCTTCCCCAAAACAAAACAAAAACCACTTAAATTGAATATAAACTTGCAGTAAACAACATTTGCATATGTGCTACACCAGATGAATAAAATAATATATATTAAGCCTTTGGCATAGAAGAGTTTGAAACAACAAAGAACTAAATGCCAGGAGGTTACAATTTCCAGTGATCTCTGTTTTCAAACCAACCAACCAATCAACCAACCCAATAATAATAAAAATAAAAAAATATATCATCTTCTTTCTCCTTCACACTCATATCCATAGGAATCATTAAAATATTAATATCATCATCATTTATTACACTGGCATGAATCTGTAATCTACTCAGAATTCTAGCACATGGCAAAAAGATATACATCAATTTAAAATGTTCACAATAAACAAGTAAATGAATAAACCATCCATAATAAGGAATTAAACTAATAAGTAATTATGTTGGAAAAATATAAAATAAAATAAACCAGATAAACGGTAACATCATCATGATCAATTATTAAACCTGAATGGCATCCTGTTAGCAACTGCTATCTGCGAGAGAGTTCGGTTTTCAATAACTTCTGAAAAGAAGTTAAAGAAAGGTCATGTCTGGTTTCCAAGGGAAGTACCATTTCAAAGAACAGGTACCCTGGCTGAGAAGCAGTACCTCTGATCCTCTGTATCCCTCACTTCATGTAAATGGAGAACCTCCAAGCAGCTTCTCCATGGCCAAATGAGTCAGACAGTTTATTTTTGGTTGAAGTAGGCAATCCTGAGATACCAAGCCATATACGTTAGGGCTTTATAGGATACAACTACTACTTTGAATTACTGCTAGTGCCTTGTGGAAGCCAATATAGAGGATCTTTGACATTGGGGTAACAAATTCTGGCTACACACACAAGGCAATAGAAGGACTGCAAAATTTGGATAGTTGTCAAATACCTACCAGCAGTTCTGGATGAGCACAATCAAACACTAATCTTTAATGCCCAGCTACTCAAAGAATACAAATCTGTCTTCTGAAAAAAAACTTCATCAGATGTATGGACACCAAACATTTCTAAACATTAGGAATTTTGAAGTGAGATGTTTCCTTTGTCTACATTTCCAGACATCACAAGACAATAATTCATTTTATGTGGCATATCTTTTAAAATAATTTACACAAACTTTAAACCCTCTAGCTGTGAACACTGGGCTTTGTTAGACCTTCAGGCCATTTTTCCTATGTATGGAATAATTTCCCTTGTTTGTGCTATCAACAGTGTTTCTGTGAATTCAGAGCCTGCTTTTAATGCTTCCACTGATGCAAGTGACAGACTGCAAGGAAAAATTGGAAGCGTGAGCCATCTAAGCCTAAATAACTGCCTGGCACTTTATTATTTACCCACCTTTTAAGAGGTTGGGTGGGTCGGAAGTAGTAAATTCCTCCTGTTTGTTAGTGGATAAATGAGCACAATTTAGAAACAGATGCCCACTTTATTCACTCATGAGCTATTTTATGTTCTAGCAGTGCCTGATAATAACTCCTTTCTAGAGCGGCTAGCAACCCTTTTGCCAGACTTTTCATAGCTTTCTCTTCTTTCTGAGTTTTTTTTTTTAAAGTTTCTTAATCAGATTATTTTTTTTTCTTAATAGGATTCTTACTTTGTCTTTGCAGTAACTCTTGCATCAACTTTTGCTCAAGCCTGTCATGGCTGGTCTGACTAGATTCCTCAGCTGAACCTCCATGATAGCTAATCAGTGGGATGGTCATGGTTGAAATAAATAATTGTCTTAACAGTACACCTAGGTCTAGTGTTAGACCTAGGTTACCTTACACTATACCAGTTTGCACACTTTCTAGACACAATATATTGATGAGTGTTGTATATTTGAAATGACTTTTGTGGCTTCAAATCACTTTGTTAAGCATAGGTGTGACAGAGACACAGAACTTCTCCCTTTGATCTGTGAGAAAGATCTCGTTCCCTAGGAACAAGATACCTCAAGGATGATTAAAACAGCCTGAACATCCTTATCAAAAACACTCCTAAACAAGGCAGAAATAGCATATAAAAAAAAAAAGAACTCTCACCTAAAGATTTAAGATCTCATTAGGATTTTATTATCTTCAGCTTTGTTACCAAGCAACTGCTTTCTACTGCATGCCCTATATGTTTAAATAAATGTAACACTAAGAAACACACATATATCTATCCATGTAACTTGAAATGGTCTGGAACATTATTCAATAAATGATTTATAAGTAGTCCTCAACGTACAATCACAACTGAGCCCAAAATTAAGTGAGTTTGTTGCCCCAGTTGTACAACTTTTCTTGCCACTGTTGTTAAGTGAATCACTGTAGTTGGCAGATTAGTAGCAGTTGTTAAATGAATCTGGCTTCCCCATTGACTTTGCTTGTAAGAAGGTCGCAAAAGATGATCACATGACTCCTGGATACTGCAAACATCATAAATATGTGTCAGAGGCCAAGCATCTGAATTTTGATCATGTGACCATGATGATTGTCATAAGTGTTAGACCTTCTGTCACAAGGAAAAAAAATTTATCAGGTGTATGGACATCAAACATTTCTAAACATTAGGAATTTTGAAGTGAGATGTTTCTTCCATAAGCCATAAGACACTTATTTCCAGTGACATAACTTTGAACAGTCACTAAAGGAACTGTTGTAAGTCAAAGACTACATGTATTACATTACTATACCTACTTAAACTTATGTCAGGGCTCTGTCCAAAGCATAGAATCCAGCAACATGTTGTATTATAAATTAAGCCATCATTTAGGCCCTCAAGAGTTATTTTTAAGGTGTCTTTTCCCACCACAATCCAAAGAAGGTTTCTTAAATAAATGGCATACCATTGATGGGGAGACAAAGCTTGCTTTCCAAGCTACAGGTTAAAGTGTCCTTGAGTTGCCCACTTCAATTGGTTTCTATGGCAGCATTTTGTGAGTAGCTTAGAATGCCAAGATTGGCTGGGGGATAAGAGCTCTGTGCTGTAAGAAGTTATAAAAAAAGAGGCCCCAAACTGCTATTCTGCTCATTTGAAAACTGAATACGCATACCTCTAAGTTCAAGAGGATCAATGCACGTGACGCAGTCTAGAAACATCTACCAGAAAATTGATTATATTTTTTTTACAGGAAATTCAGCTACAAGACCTATGAAATAAGGAAAGTGCTGCCACTTTTTAACAACCAGTTAAACTAAAGATGGAAATGCTCTGAGAATTTTAAAAGAATGATTTAGAAACGAATGAAACTCAGAATAGAGTTGTGGGTGAGCCTCTCCCTAAATTTTTCTGATGATGTTCAGGGATAAGTACTAATCCAAATTGCTGCTAGCTACACAAGAGGGAAATATTACCATGCATCTCATTTTGTAGGAGCAAGTACCCTTTAGAAAAGAGGGAAGGCATCAGTGCCTTGTCTGTTCAAAACAGAGTTTGCTTAGTGGCAAGAAATATTGGCTTCTTTGGGCGCAAAAAGAAAAAAAAAAGTGAGGATGTTAATAATGGATGGACCTTAAGCAAATAGTTGGGACAGTTTGTAACCTCAATCCTTTCCCCTCTCCTCTCCTCTCCCATCCCCTCCCCTCTGCTTTTTCTGCTTTTCTGTCTCCCCTCCTTTCCAAAGCAGATTGCCTATTACTGATCTAAAGGCTACCACGAGTCCTGCGGGAGAGGGGGCGGTATATAAATTGAATTAATTAAATAAATAAATAAATAAATACCACATCTTCAGTATTGTCTGAACCCCAATTTAGCTTCACTGTACAGACCACTAGAATCTCATAGAATAAACCTGTCAAGAGGCAGGTAGCTTTGAGCTTTGAGAGTGTCAGGAAGGAAAAAAAATAATGAAGTTATGAGTAATAACCAACCTTGTTTGAGGCTATATGCATCTGAGAATATTGGTTTACATATATGTAGTTTCCAACTAGTAGAAAACAAAATTGTTTTCTGTGGAGATTATATCTGATACATTTTCTACTTTTTGTATATAATATTGTATAACTTTTAAAAAGTTGAACTGTGATGCAAAATAGTTTAGAATTTATAGCACTGCATAATAAAAACAATATTTAATTTGCATCTTCTAATTAATTTTGTTAGGCTTTATGCTATCGACATTTGGAACATGATATCCCTATTACTTAAAATGAATTTGCTTATTATCAGAAAATCAGTTCTGAGCAGTCTGAATGAAGGTCATAGTTTTTTAAAAAAAAAATTCTTAAGGTTAATTATGAAATTAATTAGACTCATTTATAATGTGAATTAGAAGAATATGTTCAATCCTGCAACCAGTAAAAATATGGGTCTTAAAAGAGCCTTCCATCTTGGTATTGTAAAGGAGTTCAGTAAAATCTTTTGTTTAAAACTCTTCAGAATTAAATCTCCCTATCCAAATGTTATGTTTATATCTCTCTTAATATGATTACAATTTTGAATTTAAATATTTCATCCCAACATTCATTCACATACAGTGCTTTGATTAAGAAAGATTTTTTTTTTATCGTTTTAGGGAATTATTTCTTAGTGGAAAAAAAAAGAGCAGCTCAGACCCACTCACTGGGGAAGTTAATGTTTTCCTTCAACTAAATCTTCATAGCTCCTTTCCTTCTTTTCCTCACCTTTTTAAAATAAAAAAAAAGAGGAAACTGATTACTTGGGCTTCACAGATGCAAGTTCCTCTTTCAGATCAACCAGAGTTTTGGCATCTCCCTGCCCACAAATTGGGAAGAATTGAATAGGGATTGAAAGTAACGTCTGTCATATCCACTAATAGGTTGAAGAAAAAAACAAAAAACCTGGGTATTCTCAGTGACTAGACAGCTATTCCATTAAAGCATGCCCACAATTATTTCTCTAAATTTTCTAATCCTTTTTATATTTTTTCCCAATTTGTAGCGTAGGCAAGAGTGCTAGTTGAACTAATATCAGCAATTCCTTTAGGAGCCTTTAAAGAATTAAAAATAGACTGAATTTAAGCCTCTGGATACATTCCATCACATTAGAGAAAAATGAGTATGACAAACTGCATTCAGAAGACTTCTTCAGCACTCATGGGTTGTTCAGCTGTCCAATTTTTTTGCAAAGCTGCACAGTGAGTTTTTCCACCCACCCTCTGTCTCTCCCCAGCCAAAATGTTTGAATTATGTTAGTTCCATCCTGCTCCTTGTGTTACCAAAAGATTAGCATTTCCTTTGTGGAGGAGCTGCATTTGTTTTATGGATTAGGACTGCCAGAATTACAAAGGTCCTTGGAGATTTAAGGAAGAAAGGTTCATGGGCTGCACAGTCCATTAGGTTTAACTTCCCATGTCCTCAGCCACTCCAGTCCCATAACTATGTTTCTATATGATCACTCCAGTCCCATAACTATGTTTCTATATGAAGTTGTAATAATGCTTGTCTGATGCTGCAACATGGCAAGATTAGGAGTGAATTTAATTTAATTTCAAAATTTATATACCGCCCCCTCTCCCAAGGGACTGGGGCGGTGCACAGCAGATAAAAAACATACATACATACATAATAATCTAATGAGTATGGCTGCACTTCAAATCCCACCCCATCCCAGAGCTAATCCAAGACATTTTGCTGCTGGCCTCATTGTAATCTCAGCCCAAGACAGCTGTACCAACTTTTGAAAATGACTTCTATTTAGGGTTTGAGATTATATCTGAACACACAAATCATGCTTTGAAAGGCTTTGGAGCTAGCTAGCAAACCTCAGTTTCTAGCATTCAGATGGAATTCACACATGCTTGAACACGAACAATTGGATCTACTGTTGCTCATCAAGAAATTTATGCCCCATTAAGGCACGAATACATCTGTGATGCTGAATTTGGATCAGATGAAGAAACAAAAAACAAAGCAACTCAAAACCAGTCTGCTTGTGTTGTGTTTGGGAGCCCAAATAAGACAGTGGGTTCCTAACAATAATTAATGGTAAACAAGGCTAGGCATGGTGTTTGAACTGAACTGATCTATATTGTATGCATAACGTATTGTATGCTTTAATCATATTTAAAGTCATCATGATCATCATCTCAGTCCCTTGGGCTGAAAAGATTAGCACTGAGGAACTTCACCATTCTGGCATTCTCTCTTCTCTGTATCATGCAGCAAAATATGTTGTATCTCAGGATCATTATGGTATCATAAGCAACAGCTAATAATTATGAAGCTGATGATTCCCAGATATGGAAATCTAAGATGCAATGGAATGTGGTACTCTGGATTCCCAGGAAGGATGGATTACCTTCCAGAGGAAGAAGAGGCAGCTCTGTTCAGATAGTTTATGTGAGAGAAAGAGGATGAAGACAGTTGCTTCCTAATAAGTCTCAGGGTACGTGATTGATGTAGACAATAGAGTGCTTCAGTTTGGTAAGATTCTGTCTATAGGTGTGGATCAATAAAGGAATCTCCTTAGAAGAATCAATATGTGTCTTTCTTGGCTTTGGGGCCTAACAATATATTATTCTGGAGAAGATAGGGAAATAGGCAGCCCCATCTTCTCATTTTTTCTTATTATGAACTTTACTAATGATCTAATTCCATAGCAATTGACTTGATGCGTATATATGTTCTTTATTGCAACTCTTTCATTACTTTTATGAAGTTACGGATTTAATATCCTTTATAACTCAACAATCTAAAAAAGGATATTTAACAAGTCTGTGGCAAAATGATTTATAAGTATTTAATGCAACACAGATACCAATCTTAACTACATTTTTCCAGGCAATATGCATGACACATTTGTGTACACATATGTAAACATAGTTTATTCATTTAAAAATACACTGAATCATAAATGAAATTAGATTAAGTTAATTATAATTTAACACAGTGGCTGGATTCAAGCAATACTGAGGTATAGTGTGGCTGGCTAGTTTGTCCATCAAGCAAACGTACCTTAATTTTCTCTGGTCCTACAAAAGCATCAGAGAAGATTTTTCAGTCCAGAAATCTGTGAGAAAGTCATTTGTTGCATTATAATAAGCAAAGGATAAGGGTAAAATAAAATGTTCTCAATTTAGCATGGCAGAATGATAGTCATGTAGCTAAATCGCCATGCAGCTCCTTAAGAATGGCCCCTAAAGTGAACAAATAATAGTTATCAGCCCATCATGCACAGCCAGTTGCGGCAGGTTTGATGTAAGCAAGATTATCTTCTTTTGCCAGAATGATCAACTCATGCAGTGTCAGGATATTTGCAAGTCAAATTAACTACTGACACTTCATTTTCTCCTTCCTTTCTAGAAATTCAGTTCTTGGATTTAATACCTGTCCCCTCTTGTGTTTGTACTTTGATTCTTAATGATTTCTTTTTTTTCACCATGAGTCTTTGCTACATGGGCCCCAAAACTGTATTATTCTCATCATTTGGATCCATGAAAAGATGTCTACTTTAATATTTCCCACAACTTTTAAACAGTGAATAGAATAGAATAGAATAGAAATTATTTATGGTCAAGTGTGATTGGATACACAAGGAATTTGTCTTTGGTGCATATGCTCTCAATGTACATTAAAGGAAATGCTACATTCATCAGGAATCATAAGATACAGCACTTAAAGCCATGGGATACAAATAAGCAGTCAAATCATACTAGGAGACAATAATATAAATTGTAAGGGTACAAGCAACAAGTTATAGTCATAGTGGGGTGGGTGGGTGATGGAACAATAAGAATAATAGTAATGCAGACTTAATAAATAGTTAGACAGTGTTGAGGGAATGATTTGTTTAGCAGAGTGATGGTGTTTTGGAAAAAGCTGTTCTTCTCTAGTTGTTGTGTGCAGTGCCCTATAGCGTCTTTTTCAGGGTAGGAGTTGAAACAGTTTATGTCCAGAATGTGACTGGTCCTTAAATATTTTCCCAGCCCTCTTTTTGACTCGTGCAGTATACAGGTCCTCAATGGAAGGCAGGTTGGTAGTAATTGTTTTTTCTGCAGTTCTGATTATCCTCTGTAGTCTGTGTCTGTCTTGTTGGGTTGCAGAACCAAACCAGACAGTTATAGAGGTGCAGATGACCAACTCAATAATTCCTCTGTAGAACTGGATCAGCAGCTCCTTGGGCAGTTTAAGCTTTCTGAGTTGGTGCAGAAAGAACATTCTTTGTTGTGCTTTTTTGATGATGTTTTTGATATTAGGTGTCCATTTTAAGTCTTGTAATGTGATAGAACCTAGACATTTGAAGGATTCTACTGTTGATACTGTGTTGTCTAGCATTGTAAGAGGTGGTGGTACAGGAGAGTTTCTCCTAAAATCTACCACCATTTCTACAGTTTTGAGTGTGTTCAGTTCCAGATTGTTCTGGTCACAGCATGAAGCTACTTATTCAACCTCCCATCTGTATGCAGATTCATCGTTGTCTTGAATGAGACCAATCACTGTTTTATCATCTGCAAACTTCAGCACATTAACAGATGTATCTTTTGAGGTGCAGTCATCAGTATATAGAGAGAAGAGAAGTGGAGAGAGCACACAGCCTTGGGGGCCCCCTGTGCTAATTGTACTGGTATCTGATGTGATTCTGCTTAGCTTCACCTGCTGCTTCCTGTCTGTTAGGAAGTTTATGATCTACTTACAGGTGTGTTCAGGTATAGATAGTTGATTTAGTTTCATTAGAAGAATGTCTGGAATGATGGTGTTGAATGCTGAACTAAAGTCTACAAAGAGGACCTTGGCATAGGTCTTTGGAGATTCAGGATATTGTATGATGTAGTGCAGAGCCATGTTAACAGCGTCATCTGTTGATCTATTTGCTCGGTATGCAAATTGCAAAGGGTCTAACAGCAAATCTGTGATGGTTTTCAGGTGGCACAGCACTAGCCTTTCAAAGGTTATCATAACTACAGATGTTAGTGCAACTGGTCTGTATCATTCAGTTCCTTGATGGAGGGCTTCTTTGACACTAGGATGATAGTAGAACATTTGAAGCAAGAAGGAACATGGCACATCTCTAGTGATTTGTTGATGATTCGGGTGAAGATGGGGGCCAGTTGGTCAGCACAGACTTTTCTGTGCAGTCACCTTATGACTACAAGCTTAAAAATAGAGTATGGATTGGACAATGCTGCCTTCTAAAATGTCCAGCATGGTGTAGAAAAGTACTAATGATAGCAGAAGAGGTTTGAAAGGAGAAATTTAATATAGCTGATAGAAAAAATTGACAAGGTACATATGGATTTCAGACAAAGCAAGGTTCAGATGCAATAACCTGATATTTCCAATCTGATATCTCTAATTCTTTGTCTATTCCCAGTGAAGTTAGCATCCATAATCAATGGAAGGTACAGGACAAAATATAAATACAGTATGATGGTTCAAATTGGCTTTGGTGTAGTAATGCAAACAATGCAAGAAGACGGTAATATAACTATTTGTAGATCCTTATAATCAATTTATCTAAACCAAGTAAATTGTTGCACTAGGTGGGATAAAGATAAAGGGATAATAAAACAAACTAGAGTTCAGAAGGAATTTAATAAATGTTAAGATAGTACTAATAATACAGTGCATTCTAGTATGACTGGCATAATCATTTGATAAATGAGATTCCTTCATGGCAATATAGAATAGCAATAGAAAATTGCCTATCTACGTGGATCTGGAAGATCTTCACTGCTTTGCCAGATTTCAGTGTTTTCCAGAATTATTGAGTTTTTCTCACAATTACTTGTGCTTGTGCTATGTATTTTTTGCTGTCATCTGGTCATTATATCTGAGAGCTGTTGAGGCAGAAGTTCCAAGAAGATTCCACATCCATTTGCACTCTGATTCAGATGACCCTGAGGGCATAGATAAAACCCCAAAATGGCCTCAAGAACTCTCAGAAAGAGGTAACAACCAGATGACTGCAAAATAAATAAAACCTTTCCATTCCCCCACCCCATCATCCTATCAGAATCTATCCTTCCATCCCTCCCCCCACCATCCAGTCTCAACGGTCAGTACCTATCTTTCAAGCATCACAACTGATGAAGCTTCTTGGATAAGAGGTGAAAAGTTTTCTTCTTCCTCAAGGGAAAAACAAAAAGCAGTTCAGTTGCCTTTTGAAAAAAGTATCTTTGAGGTGACTATAACCTGGATGACTAAGAAACTCCATAGACAGATCCAAAGTATAGATGAGATATTGTAAAGTTGCTATACAAGATTTGATCACTGAAAAAAAAAAACACCACGATTTTTTGTGTGGTGTAATCTGGGCATGTAGAAAAAAAAGTTGAATTCTGATAAGCTGCTAACTGGAAAAAAAAAGAAGAAAAAGAGGGGATGTATCTACTAAAATCATAACTAAATATCTCAAGCAGGGAAAAAGAGAAGGATTGCTACTAATTTCATTCATTCATTCATGAAAGAATTCAACAAATCTCAAAAAAGACCCTACTGGAGATTCTCTGTAACAGACAATGACGAGAAACTAAACGAAGTAACATTGTCCTTCTGTACATTGCAGACATATTGGAAGTGCTCAGGAGGCTCTTCAGCCAACATAACATATATGCACACCTCAAACCCAAGAATAAACTAAGGCAGAAGCTTGTCCACCCCAAGGATAAAATATCCAGACAGAAACCGAGCAATGTGGTATATGCAGTACAATGTAATGATCCATGAGCAGATTTGTACATTGGAGAAAAGAAACAACCACTTCATAAACACATGGCACAACATAGGAAAAAAAAAAACACATCAGGACAAGATTCAGCAGTTTATCTGCATTTAAAAGACACAGCCCACTCTTTTGAAGACAATGAAGTCTACATTTTGGATAGAGAGAATAGATGGTTAAAAAGGCCATTTATGTCAAAATTGAACAGCCCTCTCTCAACAGAGGTGGGGGGGATACAACATCATCTATTTCTAATCTACAATACAATCCTTTCAACAGTTCCAAGAAGGCTCTACATCAAATTGCACCATACAGGTGACCCTGATGACACAGATAAACCTCCAGGTGACCTTAATGACCAGTTAAAAGGCTGCAAATGTTGTCTGCAAGGAGTATCAATCCTTCCATTCCCCACCATCCAGTCAGAGCTGAACAAACTTCTTGGATGAGAAGTGAAATGTCTTCAAAGAAAAACCAGAAAGCCCAGTTGTCTCTTGAAAAAAACCACCTTGGGGACAACTTGGATGACTGAGAATCTCCATAGACATGTGACTGAAGATGTTTTGTTTGTGAATAAGCTGGCTTGGATTTCTTAATAAGAACAAAAAATCTGTCTAAAGATTTCAGGCATCTGCTGGAGGCTGGTTTACTACACAGGAAATTGCTTTCTGCCTATAAAAGCATGTTTCTCTATTTCTCCTTTGGGGTAATGTAATATTCTGCCTTTTTTATTCCCCCAAATTTTTATTCTCTAGGATGGGGTGTGTGATTACTTCTTACACTAGCCAATAATTGCACTGCTATAACAAACATCAGAAGAAAACTTGTGTATTCCTGCCTGAAACCAGAATTTGTCAAGCTTGAAAAGAGCTTTCTCAGAGCTTTGATAAATATTTAGTCTATTAGCACAACATAATGCTTATTCACAGGTTCAAAGTCACTTGGTAAGTATCTGGCATTTTGGGAAAAGTTACCACAGTAACTTAATATACCACTGTTTGAGGTGTCTCTTAAAAGTTTTAACCACCACCATCAGCAAAAACCCCTAACCAAATAAAAGGATAAACTGACAAACTGAAACTGTGTGCACTTGCTTTATACAGAACCAAGAATTATCTCAAACTACTGCGACAGCTTGCTAATGTAGCAGTGCATTTTGCAAAACAACAACAATAAACAGATTTATGTAATCCCTTATGAACAGCCAGGTGGATGAGGAGTTTTTCTGAAAGAACAGGACTTCGTTTACTGCTTCTCCCTCCACGGGCTGTTTCAGATTTAGAAAGCAATGCAGCTAAAAAATTTATCCCCATTTTAGATCCACAGATTTTCATGGAAGTGTTAAGCATGTGTTGAAATCTCTCCCCACTGAATCAATGGGGTTTCAAAGTGCCTGCTGGCTGGATCATGGCCAGTGTTTATGAATACCATGGATTCAAATATCACTGAACATATGAAGTGGCCTGCTGCTGCTGCATCACTGAATGCTGTTTAATCTTGCAGTGTTTTTCTCTCAGTGTCATTCCTAGTCTGCGGTCTTAGATCTCTTTAGCAGTAGAGACAAAAGCTTGAAGATGCATTTCTTTACCTGTAGAGCATGATCTCTCTCTCAGTCTCCATTTTCAGCCACTGAGCTGTATTGGATCAATAGAAAGTCATGAAACTTGTATGCCTTTATCCCCAAAATGCTAACAGTCCTGAGAATTTTAGTCCTAAGTGTGATAAAAGGCCAAGCTCAGGACATGCAAATTAATGTTGCAATTTCTGAATTGCATCTCCAGCATCAAGGTGATTTCAATCAACCCTTATTAACCTACACTGAAGTAGGTAATAAAGACAATACATAATGTTTTGTTGTTTTCATCTCATTTTACAGCAATATGTTCATTTAGGGTCAAAATTAACTGTTATTTGAAATGTTACATAAATAGGTTGCACAAGTAAAATCAACTTGCTGTAAAAATGTTTTACTGTCATGGAAACCTCATCTGATTTCTCCAAAGCCTCTGTGGAGATTCAGATGTGATGCAATGACTCCAGGAGAAAATGCTCTAAATAACAGTGCTTAAGTTGAATATACTGTATTACCAAGAGAAACTCCATTTTAGGATTTGTTCAAAAATTAAAAACAGTTCCATCAGAATTGAGTTAATTCAACTTAATTAAGTTAATATTGACAAAATATTTTTATATTGAATGAATTCAGACTGTAAACTATTCATGGAGAAAAAAAATCACCATTATATGTGACACTTAATATTTTATATATGCATCTTGTGACATTAAGTGCATTTATTGAAACAAAAGGGATTCTAATAATTGGCAGGATTTCTGTGGAGCCCAAAGAAGACCTGAATTGCAAAGTTTCTTATTCCAACCAATAACTAAAAATAAAATAATATAGATGCCTGGAAAACTGGAAATTAATCACACTTTTGGTATTTTACTCAGTGAAAAATTTAGATATTTTGTTTCCAAAGAATTCATTAATAACCCATAAATTCACTTGAATCATATGAAGGAATAAAAACAGATGTATTTTTTTTAATTGGCCCTCATTTTTTCCTTCTCTCTCTCTCTCTCTCTCTCTTTCTCTCTGCTCTGAAGAGCACTATTTTCTTTTAAGATATATATGCACATCATTTAAATGAAATTATACTTTGTGACAGTTACAGTGAATGGCCTTTAAGCCTACCTGTGGTATTTTAGGAATCAGATGGGAAACAGATTAGATGAATGTTTTTTTCCTGTAGAAGAGGGAAGATCAATGTTTCTATCACATCATAGTAGATGTTGCCTGGAGGTGATAACTAGGTATTAAATATATGAGGATTTGTCCTTTAACTCAAATTAATTTAATGTAATTGGTTAAATAAAATCTAATTAATTTTGTATCCTTGTCCTACTCCTTTGTCTGATCCTATCCACTTTTTGGAAGTGGATAGGGTACTCTGTGGCATGTAATTAAAGTTAAAATATATCAAATAATGTTTAGTTTCTCAATAAAGGCAGCAGAACTGACAGGGTGTTTCCAGAACTAGAACAACCAAAGCTGCATCGGCTTTGTCCACACAACTCTCACTGGGTGCATATCTTACTTGTCCCACAATAGCTACACACTGAATCAGAGATATTTGCCTTTAAATGCACTCCCACAAATCTATAACATTCTTGAGGTACAAAACATTGTTTCGTTTTATCAGCATCAGTTAGAAAAAGAACATAAAAGAATTTTTTTAAAAAAATACAATGTAAATAGCAACTTTTTTTTCTTTTTAGGATGAAGAAGAGCTTGGATGTAGAGTGGTTTCCATAGTAACACAAGGAAACTTCTGCATTATAGGGAAATGTCACATTGCAAAGAACCAAAATTTTGTGAATGTGTGCTTTTGCACATCAGGATGGGAAAATCACTGTTTAAGAAAACAAAATTAATTTGCTGTCCTGGGATATGGTTTTTCACATGACATTCTGTAACAAGTATTATTAGTGGATAATTATTTTCATGGCAATAGACAGCATCTGGAGTCATGGTGATGCAGTGGTTAGAATTATGCAGTATTGCAGGCTAATTGTGCCAACTGCCACCAGTTCGATTTTGATTGGCTCAAGGTTGAGTCAATCTTCCATCTTTCCAAGGTCAGTAAAATGAGATTTCAAATTGCTGAGGATAATATGCTGATTCTGTAAACCACTTAGAGGGGTCTGTAAAGTACTATGAAGCAGTACATAAGTCTAGATCAGTGGTGGCGAACCCATGACACAGGTGCCAGAGGTGGCACTCAGAACCCTCTCTGTGGGCACGCACACCATCACCCCAGTTCAGCTCCACTGCATTTCTCCATGGCATTTCTCACCATTGTCTGCAGGGAAACAGAAGTTTCCTTGAAAACAATGAAACAGAAACTTATGAAAGAAAAAAAATCTCATGTCTTACAGATCTGCCAGTGTTGTGATTGCTCACTGGCCAGCTGGTCTTTAGGTCTCCGCTGTGAGCATATGCGTACGATAGAAAGATAGACTTACAGTTTGGGCACTTGGTCTCTAAAAGGTTCACCATCACTGGTCTAGATGCTATTGCTATCTGTGGATACTTGCAAGTCAGTACTACATTTGTAGGGAAGAACCAGCATACAGAAGCTCTATTATCTATTATTATAGGAATTGGCTCACATCTATACCAGCATTTCAGATATCTGATCTGGTCAACAAACCTGCTGTTAATTCATGATTAATGATTAATGGCAGCTTGCCATTTTACCAAATAAAATTTTTACCTTCTCATTCTGTACTATTTGAATGCCATAAATCATCATTCTACACTAGTTGGCATTACTGAGAGGAACATTTTATGTAGAGCATTATCATCTTGCAATAGCAAAGAGCATTGTTAATGAAGCATGGAAAAGGACACATTCATCTAATGGGTACACGTGTCAATTTTCAATTAAGGCTGAGTTGGAAAGTGAAAAAGGGAGATGAGCATGTAAATAAACTCTTGACCTTAGTAAGGAAGGGAAGGGAAGGGGAGGGAGGGGAGGGGAGGGGAGGGG
>JAEANM010007580.1:0-17617 GCA_017656035.1 Myanophis thanlyinensis | reverse complement strand
ATCGCCAGCTCCACCGACCACAATCTCCGCCGGTCACCAGCTGCCATTCCAGGACCAGCTCCACGATCGCAAGTTACCTACTTTAATTTATTTTACTGTTCCTGCCTGCTTGCTTCAAGCCAAGCCAAGCCGAAAATACTGAGCAGAGACGCGAAGAGACGCGACCGCCATCTCCCTTGCACATGCGCACTTTTGAAAAAAGTTAAGTAACTTATCAATAGGTAATGGTCAAGAAAACGCAAAAGAATTTCCATCAAAGCCTTATGGTATCAGCTACCATAAATGAAATATTATAATGAACTTGTTACACTATGTAAAACAGTGAGCATTTCATCACATGTACTTACATCATGAGAAACAAAGCAGAGATGATGAATATTCTAAAAGAGCATATATAGGGTTTATACCATGCAGTTCCATGAGCTTAATGTTAAGACAAAGAATGGGGAGTGATTTTCCTGCACTAATTTCCTTCTTTCCATTCCTCCTGGTCTTTTCTAGGCAGGACAGGGATGCTTGCTGGTCTCTTACCCAGTTTTGCTGTGGATATTATGTCAGGTACTCTGCCATCTAACACTTTCTGTTCTTCTGTTTTCTACTATACCTTGTTTGTGAATTTATCTCTGCTTTTACTTGTAGCCTCAGTTCATTACTTCTTCAATAACTTTTTGCAATTTATGGAGGGTAGGGGGGAGTGGTAAGGTTTCTAACAGGTCAAAATGAGATGTAAAAAGAGCATTATTGATTTATTAGTTAGATTTATGTCTTGCCTTCCCTCCCAATAGCTCAGAGGCTAGGATTGTGTAAGTGAATATGATACATAAAGTGATACTTCATGGAAAGTATGTTTATGTTCTAAATACTATTTGAAGTATACAAACTTTCTTCTTCAAATTATTAGTATAATTGATATAATTCAGGCAAATGTTAAGATCAGGGTTGAGTGAATTTGAAAAGCTAGGGATGTATGCATCTCAATCCCAAGCCTCATTTTATAGGTTACTATTATTGTTTCACACCATGTTCAGTAAGGAAGCTTACATTGTTTAGAGATCAAATTTATTCTTAAAACAATGTTCCCATTTAAAACATAAAAAAGAGAAATTATTTTAATGAGTGTGTTGCATGGGTCTACTTTTATTTTTGCATCATCATGCTTTGGCTCTCCTACTCCAAAAAAAAAGATTCTGGCAACATAAAAACTGGCCATTCTTTATCTCACGCAATATTCAAAGCAGATTTCACCAATATGTTCTCTTGAGATGTATTGGTTTTCATTCCCAACAAAAATGATGGCTGCCTGGATTCATTTGATTTGAATACTGACATTTATGGACAGCACCACATTAGGAAATTTTGATTCATTACTAGCCTTTTATACCTAGCCTACTGTAATTAGTTACATTGTTCTTAGATGCTGATACCAGTTTACAACAATTGGATGTATATGTTCTAGTTTAAATATAAATTAATAAAGAACTGTTAAATTGTTTCCTGGTCTTTTGGATAAGTTCAAGTGTACTTAAAAATCTAACAGTTCTTTTTCAACACTACAGGTTTCTTCAGAAATCCAGTAAAGCCATAATTTTAGTTACATAAAATAGTCATCATTTTAGCTTGTATTCAAATTAAGGATAGCTTCTTTTCTATTGACATTGAGAAACTCCATGAAGCTATATTTTGTTTGTGGAGGTGCCAAACAATAAAGGAATAGTTAGCCTAGGAATAGCTATTTTCAAGTTTAATTATTGATAGAAGAGAATATTTGTAGCTATGGGTTGAACTGTGGGGGCCTTTGTTGCTCTCTGAAGATATCTTTTATTATGAGTTTTTATGATATGGCAACTTTATGATGTTTGAATTATTGCGTATTATAGTTACACTGTTTTTATTATGTGATATACAGTTAATTATTCATTATTTCATTGCTTAATGTATTTCAATGTATTTGTGCTTAATGTATTTCAATATAATCCCATACTTCATACATACTAACATCAGTTATATTCTAGATGGAAATCCTAACCCCTCTGCATGAACCATTTTTTTTTTTTTGGCTGTTCATTTGGCTGTTCATTCATTTGCATAACAAATGCACATTTTGACTAGCAAAACAAATACCCATTTGAAATGAGCAAAAAGAGGATTTTGAGCTTTTCGTTTTATACACATATGTGTCATTATATTGCCATTCTCCTATACACAGTGTATTACTCCTTATAGATCCTCTAAGAAATAATATTTCTTCTGTCTTAAATAGTTCTAGGATTGAGATTTATGAGTCTAGTTTTAATTTAAACTTTTATCAAATAAGTATCATTGAGATTTATGAGTCTAGTTTTAATTTAAACTTTTTATCAAATAAGTATCATGAGCTAAAGATTAGCATTTGTTTTTAGCCTACGCATTAGGTAATTCATTTATTATTTATATTTCATTGATCAATTAATCAGTTATTGCTTGACACCTCCAACTTTTCATTGATTTGTCTTCTTTTTGTTTACAGAATGGATGTTTGTGGGCTTGGTGATCCTGGGGTTTTTCCTTTTCTTTCTCCTAGTCGGCATTTGCTGGTGCCAATGCTGTCCTCATAACTGCTGCTGTTACATTCGTTGCCCTTGCTGTCCAGATACCTGCTGCTGTCCACGAGCATGTGAGTGACTGTTTACGAATCAGATCAAAGTGTAAACAAATCTTTCATCAAATACTGGTATATTTCTTTATATAAAGAAAATGTATGGTGGAACAGTGGTTAGAATACAGTACTGCAGGCTACTTCTGCTGTGACTGCTGGCTGCCAGCAGTTTGGCAGTTCGATTCTCACCAGCTCAAAGTTGGCTCAGCTTTCCATCTTTCCAAGATCAGTAAAATTTGTTTTGGGCGATATGGTGATTCTGTAAACTGTTTAGAGAGGACTGTAAAGTACTGTTAAGTGGCATATAAGTCTATTGCTATTTATGGGTTTGAAAGCTATAGTTGGGGTACATACAGTATAAAAATCAGTATAAAAAAGCTAAAACTTAAATTATCTGGCCTTTCAGAGAACTAAATGTCATATAAATGTTGTTACTCAAGGGATAGCAACCAGATATTCCCAATCTAGGTGAAACCATGCTTAACTAGTTTTGTGTAACTACTGGATGTTGAATAAAGCTGGACTATTTTGTTTTATGACATTTTAGAATACTGTTCCTCAACTTCAGTAACTTTAAGATGAAAGCCTAGGCATCTTAAAGTTGTTTAGAACAGGAGTCCCAATCTTTCTAGCACTAGGAACTTGTTTCGTGGAAAACAATTTTTTCCATGGCGGGGGGACGGGGGATTGTTTTGCATGTAAGTTAGATCCCTCATGTGTTGAGATGAAGCTTCGCTTGCTTGCTTGCTTGCATTGCCAGGTTCCTAACAAGTCATGGACAAGTACAGGTCTGTGGCTCAGGGGTTGGGGACCCCTGATTTGGGACATTTTTAAAACATGTCTGTTGATATAACTTCCTTTGGCCTTTTGTATAAACAAGTTACTGTTTTTTTATTTAACTTGTTGTATAGGTGACTATCAAAGTTTACAATTTATTTATACTGCTAGTATAGGATAATGTACCTAATTTAAGATTTATTTTTTTTGCTAACATATCCAGATTTTGTCAGTCTTCTTATCTGCAATACTGCAAGCTTTTTCAAGAGCTCATCTTAAAGTGTTGAGAGCTTTGGAATTAAAATGGAAAATGGCACGGACAATTTGCAGGTTTCTCTGGTTTCAATTAGCAGGTATATTAACAGCTAGCACAAAGCCACTATTGGGTGTGAGTTTACAATGTTAACTTTTAAAAGTGTTATTTTTTTTAAAGCTGCTATTTAATTTTTGATGATTTAAATGTTTTTCATAGCATTTCAGCAGCTTCAATCAATGGTGGTAGCTAGATGAGATTTAAATTCATCTGCAAATTCAGTTAATTAAAAAGAACTGGATTGTTGTACTGGAGAAGATAGGTATGCCTCTAAATTCTCAATGACTGCATGTATACAATGGCACTCATCTTTCTGAATCAAAATAACAATATGGTGTTATAATAATTATAATTCTGTTATAATTTCCATTATTCCCTCATATCCTATTGCCCCCAGGTTTCCAGGATTGAGGGAAAGCTCCTTTGACAAGTCTTGTGAGTTGTGGTCAGCTATTTCCATTTCCAGTGTAGCATGCAGTCCTGAGATTTCCTCATGGTCTCCAATTCAAATACTGATCAGATCCAACCCGTCTTCATTTTTCACATTCATCCAAGATTGACTAAGTGTCATCTGCTAGCTAAACAAGAAAAGGACAGCTGCTGATTGATATGTTTTAAGTATTGTTTGTTACTCTTTTTTCAGTGTATGAAGCAGGAAAAGCTGCAAAGGCTGGTTATCCTCCAGCAGTCACATCAATCCCTGGTCCATACTGTATCCCTACTGTTTTGGGTAGTGGTGTCCCATCTCATGCTGTCCTTGTGGAGAAGTCACATCTACCTCCCTTGGCACCAAGTGAATCTGGTGCAGGAACACAAAGTGGTAACATCTCCTTCTCTCCTTCCCTTTCCCTCTATTCTTTGTCTCTCTCTTTATAATATGTTGCTATGCCACTTCATTTCTGGAATGTTAAAACAGTAGAATTTAAAACAGAATCAGTTATAATTCAATCAATTGAATGCATTACTATTTAGAAAAAGCATAGAATTTCCTTATCCTGCTTTTATCTAGTCAGTTGACTAATCAATAAAGTTATCCTAGTAGTATCTTGTCTCTAAATGTCAAATGAAGAGCTATGCTTTATGACTGTCTAAAAATGAATTTAGGAGTAGTTGTGGCAGACATTCAGTTGGGAATGTTTCTGTTTCCAAAGGAATAGGCAAATAATGAAGAAAACTTGAATTCTGGGGTCAGTGAAGATTACATTCCACTGATGCTGATATTCCCAGCAAAACACTCTCTGTCAGATGTTACTGAATGGGCAGATGAAATTCAGAGAAAGCTAGGGTAAAGAGAAAGGGGTAGAAGCGGGCCCAAGTAGGGCTTTAAAGGTGACAAGCAGCACTTTGAAGTAGATTTGGAAACCTCCCAATTATCAGTAGCTAGTGAAGGTTATTATCTAATAAAATATATTTCTTAAAATATTTGTTTATACTTAAAAACTCCTAGGGCAGTTATACATCATAGGGAAATGATTTGCTAATGGAGTATTAGATATTTGTATCCTAGAAATATATTTACTAATCATTTACTTCTCTATGCAGTACACAAGGGTTACCGGATACAAACTGACAAAGACAGAGATTCTATGAAGGTGCTATACTATGTTGAGAAAGAATTGGCTCAGTTTGACCCAGCCAGAAGGATGCGAGAGAGATGTGAGAAACAATTTTATCAGCTATTTCAAACTAACGCTATCCTTTCTTCAGTTTTAAATAATATGGAATTTTAATATAGACCTCTCTCTGCCATGTTCACCACCATATCCTATCCTTTAGGCAACACTGGTTCCAAATATTGTTAGCAATATATACTGCTATATATAAAAAGTGTGCTAATTTTCAAAAATTCTTAGCAGAAATTTTCTGGATGCTTGATAAATCTATTAATCATGTAAATTAAGTTACATAAACATGTTATCTAGTTCATATATTGCAATTGGAAGGAAGTTGGAACTTTCATGTGTCTTTTTCAATAAGTACAAAAATATTCAGTTAAATGAGTCCCCTACATGCAATGCTGTACAAAATAAGTCTTTTTACTTCAATAAGAATCAAGATTAGAACAGCCTATTTCCCCTATAGCTTAGCTAATGAACATATGGCTTACTTTTTGAAAGTATTTTAAATATTGTTTATGTCATGAACTAGTAGTATATAACATAATCCACTCTTAACCAATTTTCTATAAACCAGATTTTTAAAAGATTTAACAAGTAGTTTAGGAGAAGATAAATTAGCTATATTACCATTTCCATCCAATAAGTTCCACTGCAAATAACTGAGTCATTCATTGAAGTGTTTCCCACCCCTAAATAATATTATAGCAGGTGCATGTCCACAAATTGCTACCCACAGATACTTTATCTTATATCTATCTGTACATAGCAATCATTTCAAGTGAAACAAAATAGTAAGCCAAGTCATTGACTCATTTAATCCTCTTAGATTTGATGAATACAGAGGTTTTTATGTAAAAAAATTATAATTGCTGCTGTCTATTTTTAGCATGCACATTCAATAGACTCACTTTGTAAGAGCCAGTACGTTCTAGCAGTCTCAGACATGCAGGCTGCCTCAATCAATTGATAGGCAGACTGAAACACTGTTCTGAGAAAAAACTGGCAAATTACATGGTGTTCTACAACACTCATCACTGAACATGCTGCCATTTCCACCCACTAAGAAGACTATAAAAAGGTTCCCTCCAGATTGGAATGCCTAGGATCCAAATGTCATTGTATGCAGTGGGATAAGCAATGGGGGTGATGGGTGGGAAACATCAAATTGTGAAAAGCTGCATTTAGTTAATTCTACAGAACTATCTACCGTTCCAGAAAAAGTATTACTGAGACCTCATATTCCTGACACCATAGAAATAATGCGTATGAAAATGTTTACATTATAATATAAATGACATATTGCTTTTATATGCTGTTCTATAAGCAGACTTCACTATAAAGGCACCACTTTTTAAGATGTAGTCTCTATGGGATTTTTTTTCTGAACTGTTTATTTTTCCTATTGAGCTCTGATCTTCAGTCATTTTTGCAATATTTTTAAACTGGATCAATATTTAAAATTAGGCTCACCAGACATTTAGTTCTTTGAAAAAAATGTATAGCCTGCCCACTGTTCAAAGAACCTTTTCGAAGAAACTTGTGGCAATTATAAACCATAAAAATCAAAATAAAGGAATAAACCTAAGTGAAGTAAGCAATGTAATAATCACTTCTGCATTCTATATTAGCAGCAATTTTTGTGCCATCTTCAAGAGCAGACCCAGAATAACAGACCAATGTCATGTTCACTGCAATAATTCAAATACGTATATGTTACCAGGGCATGTACTGTCCCTGATCAGAAGGGTTACAGCTGCCAGTATTCAAGTGACAGAAGAAAATCTAATACGCCAAGGCTGTGTACCACCTCCTTCATAGTAAGATTTTTCCAGTTCCTAGAGCATCAATCCCCAGTGGTTCCATCTTGTTGGATTCAGCTTCTGCTTATTGATCCAATTCCAGGCAAAAGTAATCTACAAAAAAACTTCTGTACCGGTTAGAGCTAGATATCATCAGTATATAAGTAATACTCAACTCCAAATCTACTGATGATAGCACCAATGAATTAATATAGATATTAAACAAGAGTGATAAAATGGATCTGGAACCAGGAACTCTGTAGTCCCTTAATCTTGGAGTGGGCACCAAGCCATTGAAAAATAATTCCTTCGATTTCAGCTGTAGATGGCAAAGTACTAAGATTAAATCTAGGAGAAAATAGAAAGTTGCACTCATCCTGTCTTTCCCATTGAAATTGTCATCTAGCAAAGAAACCAAGGTAGCTCAGTGCCAAACCAGGCATGAAAGCAAACTGGAACAGGGTCTAGTGTATCAATATTGTCAAATAAGTCATACATAAATTGTCTATCATCCTGTCAAACATTTTGCCCGAGCAAAATTATCTGTAATAAGGCAATAGTTCTCAAGTATCTCCCAAGTCTAAGGTGTGGTCTTTAGAAAGGATTAAACCACCACTTCTTTTAGAGCAGAGAAGATACTCTAGGGAATTTACTTCTCCCTGGATTAATATCATCAGTTCCTGCCAGCCAGATGTAATAAGCAAAATGGACAAAACATATAATAGATGCAAACTACTTCCTTAGCAAATTCACTACAGTGAACAAGCTAACATTTCAGAAGCTGTCATTACTGAATCACTGTTGAAGAGTCTTTTCATTACCTGAAACAGTTCTGCCAAAGAGCAATGTTACAAGCCTAAATTAGTATTTCTTGCTTCTTCACTGTCACCTGTAAGGCCACTTCAGACAATTTAATCAGAGAGGTTGTTGGAGAATGTGATAATTATTATGCCAGCAATACTACTGTCTGTTTCCAGTATTAAATACATGGAACACTGAGTATTTCCTTATAAGAATGATGGAATCTTTATGAAAACATCAGCACTTCATTCTCCAAACTAAGACGTCCTGAAATTATTACTGTTGTGTCCAAGTGAGCAAAGAGGATGAGAATAATTCTATCAATGTCTCCACCCAATTTTTGATAAAATATGTCAATCGGTCATCTCCTCTGTACTGAAATACAGGTTTCAGTATGTATTTTAGTAACAAAGTGACCTGGTTTCTAAAAGCAGCACCAGAACAAGAGAAAATGGCCTGGAACTCCTAATTTGGAAATGAGACAGCTTTCAAACATTTAACCTGCTAATTTTGCTTTATTTGATTAATTGTGCTCCCAGTGATACATCTTCCATTGCCTGAAAACTCATTCTTCTATATACCTATCCTGTAGCATATACCAGCACTAACATCCATAGATGCTGTGTATGTACTTAGAAATAAAAAAAACCAATATGCCAACAAGTATAACATAGCATACACATATAACATAAGGAACAGGCCTTGTCCTTTTAATTGCTCAGTTTCTCTAGGGATTCCTAATGGGGCTATCTTATTTGATTCTTCTGGGAACAACCATGCTTGCAACATCCTCATTGCCCCAAAGAAATGAATCCTTCCCACTCTGGCCTCAGTCAGATGGAGAAATGCTAAGTCAATTGTCTCAGGCCTTTCCAGCATCACCAGTGCCAAGGACTAAATGACAGAACATTCTTCCTAGTTGAGTGTCATGAGTAGAGAAAATCAGCATACTACAAACCAAAAGCCAGGAAATAGTCTGTTCTTCGCAAGAATGAGGTTCTATGCTGCAGAATGCTGGTAAATTTCCCAAACGATATTGTTGATAATGACTACAATTTTAAGTTTCCTTTGGTCAGACAGAGCCCATTAAGTATTTCTGTGGAATCCTTGTTACATACTGTATGTATATTTATAACAGAAAGGAAGACCAGATAAATGGAAGGCAAAGCAATCAGCCTCCATATGAATGTGGTGAGACAAAGGGAGTTGAGCATTCAGCAAAGGACCTCCTGGCATTTGGAGCTGCTTATCAAAGCATAGGCTTGTTATTAAACAAACAGAGAAATAAATGTTTTGTGCCATGTTTCATTATTTGGAATAGTTCTTGATTGCAAAGGTTTCCCATGTCAAACATTGTTTCACGCCAATTAATCTCACCTATTCTTTTTAGAATTATAGGGTAAAGTTTATGATCATGGTACTAATGCAAGTTTTTTTGTTGTTAAAATATATTGTAACTACTGATAGTGATAAACATAACAGCAGAACATAAGTTTATATGTATGATACAATTTTTTGAAAAAACTGACTTTTCCCCACAAGTGGCAGTTAGGTTTTTTTGAGTGGTGAGAATTAAAATCAGTAAGAACTATTAAGAACTATTGCTTGTAATTTCTTCTACATCATAAGTAAACAATGAAATTGTGCAAATAATGTTCAGGTATGAGCTTCTCAAGAAATTTTATCTTTTCTAACACTTTCCCAATAATTACAATATTTCATCCTAGACAATAACACCATTTCAGAGCTCAGTTCTTTACACGACGGGGGTGCCAACTTCCGCCAGTCTTACCGTCAGGTGTGCAGGAAAGCACTTCCTCCTTCAGGAGACATGGGTGGTGATGCTGAGTACTGGAAAGGGGTTGTTAGTGGAAGTGGTACCTCCAGGCCACAAACACGTTCTGATTACAGGGAAGATAGAGGAAGCTTCAGAATGAGGTGAGTTCATGGTGAAAAATGGATATGGAAGGCTATTGCTTTTCAGTATTTTTATTTTCCTGATTTATATGGATGAATAGCAAACATGAACATAAGGCATTTAAAAGGTCTGATATACCGCAAGCCAGTTTGATGATGTGGTTAAAGTGCTGGATGAGAAACTGGGAGGCTGTGATTGTTGGTCCTCCCTTAGGCGTGAAAGCTAGCTGGGTGACTTCATGCCAATCATTCTGAGCACATTGAGCATTATATATATATACTATCTTGAGTTGTATAAAATAAAGATGGCTTATAAATTTAATAATAAACAAGCTAAGTTACAAAGTTAGTTAGTACAGTTGAAGCACAATAAAGGGATATTGTCTTATCTGGTAAATGTATTGTGTGTGTTTTATCTTTTGGACATTGTCAGACAGCATAAATCATCTAACATCCAAGCTTATTTATTTATTTATTTATCAAAATTTTTATACCCCCCCTCTCCCGAAGGACTCGGGGCGGTGCACAGCCAAGTAAAAAACAATACATAGAAACAATTAAAACCCAGTTAAAATTAATTAAATTAAGGTCTATTAAACTAATTATAAAATTTAAAATTTAAAATACAGTTTAAAAATTACATATTTAAGTAATTAAAAAACCAATTTAAATCCCCAACCAACAGTACTAGGCGAGACCAGCTTGTTGGAACAGAAAGGTTTTCAGTGCACGCCGGAAGGTCTGTAGGTCCGTAATGGTCCGGATCTCCGGGGGCAGTTCATTCCAGAGGGAGTGTGCCACAGAGTGTGCCCACAGAGTGTGCCCACAGAGAAGGCTCGAACCTTTGGGGCTGCCAGGTGATACCGTCCTGACAGTGGAACCCCAAGGAGGCCAGCCCTGTGAGAATGCACAGGTCGGCAGGAGGCTGATGGTGGCAACAGGCAGTCCTGAAATTACCTGGGTCCCAAGCCATGGAGCACTTTTAAGGTGAGTACCAACACCTTGAATCGCACCCGGAAGGCCACAGGGAGCCAATGCAGCTTGCGGAGGAGAGGTGTAATGTGGGAGCTCCGAGGAGCCCCCAGGATCACTTGCGCAGCCGCATTTTGCACCAACTGCAAAGCCTGTTTAGGGAGCCATACTGATATATCAACCACCTGGATAGTGTAGGTTAGGCACGGTATCACGTTCTACAATCAGATTTGGGGTTTATTTAAAATAATACATATTTATAAGATGAAATTCACTCTATAATACCCAGTAGATAGGTAGTATAGTACAGAACTTATTCACTTTCTTTGTACTCAGGAATAGAGCAACATTTGAAGTGACTGACACAAAATAAAGTACAATTCCTTCTTTCTTTTTTCCTCTCTCAAAATATTGTACTACTGTATCATTTAGCTTGCAACCAACTACTGCATTAAGACCTTAGTCATATGTAGTATTACCAAACCAGAATTTCCCCAACATGTGCCTGGCTTAGAAATAAGTCATTCTCTGAACCAAGCTATCTCAACTCAGAGAAAGATGAGATGTAAGAAATGACATATTTGAAGTATTATTCTCTTAGTTGTTTATTCCTACCTAATCAATAAGATGCTAATCACCAGTTTACAGGCTTAGCTCTATGATCTTAAGTCTGAGTCATTATTTATACTGAGCTAAAATGTGTATCTTGGAGTCATGTATGTGGATTACCCTTGTAGTTCTATTAGCTATAGTTCAACAGCACAACAGATGATTTGTCGGGCAAAGGATCCAAATTCAATAGCTGCAAATGCAATTGAAAGGAGCATGTGATAGAACGGTCTGCTGGAGGTCTTTGGAGAATATTCAAGTAGCCTGAAACTATATGGGTAAAAAGTTTTGACTTTGTTTAGATATATACTTTCCTCTGCTCTAGAAATAGGGCAATCAATGTTAAAAAAAAAATTTCCACTGCTCACTTGGGTGCTGCCAGTACAATTATAAGACTGCTATAATATTTCAAATGTTCATCTGGGAATTAATTACATTGGCTGAACAGGCAAGTAGGTTATATAATTAATCTTAAAAAATTAAACTAAAAATGTAAAACATCTTTTTTATCTCTTACCTAGCCAGCAGAGATCAAAGTCAGAAATGCTTTCAAGAAAGAGTTTTTCTTTTGGAGTGCCAGCTGTCTCCATGGATGAATTAGCAGCCTTTGCTGAATCTTACAATCAACAGGTCCATCGGACTGAGGTGAATCAGGAGCCTCGACACTTTGAGAGAACAGGATCAAGGATGGGGCCAATACAACATTTGGAAAATTCAGATGATTTTTATGGGAAACGCAGGGGAGGAAACTGTGAACCGGTAACAGATCCAGACCGGGGTTGGAGATACAGCCCGCCCAGGAGACGTATGCATGAAGAGAAACATCTGCCTAGACTAGTGTGTCGGACACCTGGAGGAAGTCAGAAGTATGATCACTCCTACCTCACTAGTGCCCTCGAAAGGAAATCACGAAGTTATGATGAGAATGGTGAACATAGTGACACACCTTCAAAGCTCAGCTCGCAATCCAGCCAAAGGGGAGGATCTTACTATGCTTGGTCACCACCGTCAACTTACAAAGCAGAACAGCAGCAGCAACAATCTCCACAGCAAGAGGAAGGAGAAGATATTCTGCCACCTTACAGTGAGAGAGAATTGAGCCGAGGTTCTTCATACAAAAACAGAGAACAACCTAACTTCAATTCATCAGAGAAGAAGAGGAAAAAAGAGCCCCCCAAAACAGTGAGGCTATGTTTGATACGCTTGCTCCAGGGAATAAATGGGCAGAATGTTTATTGCACTTTGGTAGAACAATTCAGAGATATTGTGTAGTCTGGATTTAATGTTAAAGTTGCAGTTGGAAAAAAAAAAACCTCACTACTTTTTTCTTTACCTCAGGGAGTATTGCTTTTACAACTCAAGAAATGCACTTTTTAAAATGTGGCCAGATGAAAAGGATAGTGCAAAATTCACTATCATATATATAATATATATAATATATCAAGAGAATATATTAGTGAAGCAAAACATGAATTCAGGAAGCGTGTGTCACGGATAGGAGGGTATGCCATGAATTCATTAGGAATTATCTTAATGTCATCTTAATTTCATCTGGAAAAGATCATTGGTTTTTTAATTTACATCTATAAGTTAAAGAATTTAATATTAGGCCACACTGAAAGACATATTGACTTATTTCTGAGTGGTTGAAAGAGTTATTATACAGTGAATTTACAATGTGAACTTATCCATTGACCATTGTAACTTTGGTAGTACAAGAATGATAGCAAAAAGAAAAGGATTCTGTAAGAGTCTGCTTAGATGTTTCTTCTGCTTGTGAGATTTTATTGGTTTCCATTAACACCCTTGTGGTGAACCAGGTTTGTGAAGAGTAAATCATGGAAGTGTATACCTTAAAAGTCTGAGTTTACAGATAATCCTTGTTAGTAATTGCCTTGGGCAGTGACAGTTCACAGTTACAACCGTGACGAAAATTTTGTCATCGATATCCACATTTATGAACTTCACAGCATCTGTTTCTCAGTCACATGTTTGCCATTATAGTTAGTTAGCACTAACTAACAACTTTTTTCCTCCCTCTCCTACTCACAGAGCAGACTAATTGTCTATAATCAAACTTTTCTCCACAGTACAGTGTATTGCTAAAAAATGCGAACCACAGGTCAACAGGCTCAGCTCTGTGATCATCTTTAGTTGATAGAATCATGCAACTCACAGCTGCTTCCTGAAACTGACAAGATTCAAATCAGTTTCACGCTAGAGGCTTTTGTCTGTCTCCTGGGCAGCTACTGGCTGGCAGCTGGGACAATGCTGGGCAAACTGCTGGGTCTACTGCATTCCTTTTGATGTACTGTATTGTGTATCTGCTTACTCTCTTGTATTTCCTTCTTCATTATTGAATATAAATTTAAATATCAATTCTGTTCTCACTAATTATCTTAGTGTTGGGGAGAACATTCTGAAAGACAAAAGAGTAAGGAAAGGGGGCTATATAAGGACTTGTATCCTTCACACTCTGTGAAGCATAAAAAAATCTGAAGTAATAACATAAAGACAATTGGGGTCACATGATTTTTCACTTTCTGCTTGAGTCACTGGTTCCAATTATGGTCCCTGAATGAGGACTACCTATATTAAATATAAACTACAGGTTGTGCTTATGAGAAAACAGATTAAAGGAATGAGAACTCAAAAATGGATAAATATCTTTTTTCCAGCCAAGGTTTTTTTTATAGGAAGGTTGAATCCTTGATTTCATTGAATTGTGTATTCTACGTGAAAAGAAGCACAGTGATTTTTTGCTTCTTTCACATAGAATAAAAGAAAAAAAAAAGAGGAAAGGAAATTACCTTAATATATAGAAGTAATTGAAGAGCCTTCCCTTTATTTTGTTCCTTTGTTTATATCCTATAAAGGCCCCTTGCTCTTAAAGTGAAGTCTTTCTTCTTTTTGTCTGAAGGAATAATCACTTGACCACACAATATTTCATGGTCCTGACTATTGTATTGCTAGATGATCATTATTTCAAAGGAGAAGGGGAAAAATAGAGCTCCTTTGATGGACTGTGTACATGGGAGATTTTTATCTCTAAAAACGAGGAATGCAAAATGATGAAACTGTTCTATTTTTTCATTATTTGCAATTGGAAGACGGTGCAGGTGTATATTAGAGATATAATATGGCAGAGATGTTTGATCCTTTTCATTTTATAATTTTTTTGGGGGGCGGGGAGGACATTGATATATTGCACCCCATCTTTGCTTATTGCTTTTATATTTTTTGCTTCTCTGTTCTTCTTTTTCTCAGAATGAATTCCCAACAAGGATGTCCCTTGTGGTTTGATGTTCCTATAGAAGAGTTGTCTTAATGGATTGGGAAAACAGAAGCAAAGTCATGTAGTCTTAAAGAAATAAATACTTTCATAGGGTACATTCAGAGATTTGTGTTTCACCTTGTAAACTGAGATCTTATATCATAGTCACTGTTAGCCAGTTCATCTCCTGCAATTGATGGACTAACCCCTTGGAAAGGAACAGCTCACTTGGCCAGGAAATGAAACACAAAGGTTTCTTTTGGCAAGTTTATCCTCTGATGTCTTTCTACAATGGTGCTGCCTTTATATTCTATCTTGAGCCCTCTCTGGAACATATGCAGTTTTAGAGAAGCAACTTCAATGTATAGTAGAATTTTTGTTTTCTGATATGAGAGACTTTCCACATGCACTGGATCTTATGTTTCACAGGAAACATTGCCACTGGTTCAGGGAGTTTGCCCCATTTCACTGCTGTCTCACATACAGACAGAAATAGAGACTTCATATAAATACTTAATGATTGTTATACTTTAAGAAATACTTTTCAAGAACATCTGGAAAAGAAAATATTCATCCTTTTGGAAATGTCCTGAAACAGAGATATGGAGCATTGGACTATGAAGGACAAAACAGCAATGTATGACATCTGAAGTTTGTTTGTTATTGTTTTTTAATGCCCTGTTCATTCAGTAATGGGAGATGCCAGTGAGATTAATGTTTTATTTTGAAAGTGAAACTCAATATATTTTGCCGTAATGAAAATGTTCCATGTTATTTCGCTATTGTCTGATATGATGTATCAGCTTTGCCTTACAGATAAAGTATAGCCATAAAAGGCTTCAGCTGAGGTTACTGAATGGTCCTATCATATGATGAGCTCAAGCTCAGGTTCTGCTGACAATACTCTTTGGACAATTATCATTGTTTTAGAAAACCTGTTGGGTTTTCTAGAGACACTACAACCAGAAAGAATAAAATGAGATGCAAAGAAAATACACACACACACAAATACATACCCAGAGAAAGTGAAAACAAAGAATAGATCTATGTAAATCTCTTTCTCTCATTGGATTTTTTATACTTATACACATATCAGTATTACTTTGTGATTGTTATGACTGGTTGAGATAATTCTAAAAGCAATAGAAAAAAAATTCCTAAAAATAAAAAAGTTGGATAAACCTTTAAGAACTACTTCATTGGGATTGGGGGTTGGTACAGCATTAATAGTCTTAACAATTGGGTGGCAGCATTAGCAGCTTAAAGAGCTGTTGAGTTTCATTTCTTTTATATCATGTTGAAGGTATCAGGAAATTTAAAAAAACCCTCAACATTTCCCCATGTATATTTTTTATAAAAATAAAAGGATTTAAAATGTCAAAAAACAAAATACATAAAATCTCGAAAGGTTCCATGTGAAGATCCAGAAAATCTGAGACTTATGAAACTTTGAGTGGTTTTTTTATGATTAAACTAACTTTATTTTGTAATATTACAGAAGCCATGCTGTCACTTTTCCTTCTGTTAACAAATAACACAAGGATCCCTGTTACCAAGTAATAGCAATGATTCCTGCTTAATTGATGTCCTACCATAAACCATCTTATTTTATGTAACAACACTAGCAAGACAGTTTGATTTCTTTTCTGAAATGTCAGGGTTTTTTTCTTGATAGACAACTCGTTATTAAGCTTTATCAATATTGGAAAATATTTCAGAGTTGGCAGAAAACCAGTACATTGTTTCCTAGTTGTACAAATAATTGGAAACTTCATGTTAACATCTTTGTCATAAAAAATTACATTGTACGTACAGATGAAAAGAACAGACTGCTATAGTTATTCACAAACTGGTGCCCAGCAGATACATGAGATTTCAAGTCCAAAGTCAATCAACATTTAGTTGAAACTCCAGAAATTTTAATCCACAATAATGAAAAGTCATCAGCATGGGGTAATTGAGCTACCCATATGTAAGCTTAGCCTTTACAGTAGCTTTTTAGATGTAGACGGCTAATAAACAAGGCTCTCTCTTAGTGACAGTTGTGCTTTATTTATGCTTATATGATTGTGTCCTGTTCATGGTAAATGAGATTTCATTAACTATTAGTGTATTGATTAGGTTCATATATCATAATAGACTAAGGCTGAGTTTAATTGTGATTTTATGGACAAGTAAGTTTTTGTTGCTAATATACTATACATACTAATCCATAAATATACTAATATATACTGACATACATCCAACATAGTAATCCATAAATCATAATATACAAAGCATACATTGCACCAAAACCCAACAATACATTATGCTATATTATGATATGAAAACAATTGATACAATATGACTTTATCTTGAAAGCCCAGTACAGTGTATATTTTACTTTGATAAGGCTAATGGATGCCTGTTAGACTTAAATGCCCATTATACCCAAATAATCTTACATATGCATATTTTTCATGTGCATATCGAATATAAAATAGTGGATTTTGTCTTCTGCAGCTGAGGGCTGCTTGATTTAGACCCAGTAAGCTCAAGGTTTTATGTATTTTCAATTGCAAGGCTTCACACCAGCAAGGCAATACATTTTTACACATCAGGTAGTCAACCTCATATTCAGAGTTTTGTAGCAGAAATTTCACAGATAGAACTTGGCTAAATAAATCGCTTTATCATAGACAAAATATAAGTGCAGAAGATCTGCTACTAATGAATACAAAAATGAAACCCTAGATACAATTGTCTCAAGTGTTTAAATTTTCTATCTTTCCATCCTGCCTTTTGGGTGTCAACATACTTTGGCCATTCCTTTTCTGGCTTTAAAAGTTAGACATAACTACTAAGTGTTTATGTAATGATTCTGTCTGTCTACAAAATCAATGACATCTTATTTATTTATTT
>JAEANM010007579.1:4958-17617 GCA_017656035.1 Myanophis thanlyinensis | reverse complement strand
AAAACATACAAGGTAATTAAAATCAAATTAAAACAATTAGATTAAGGCCAGTTAATTTAAAAACAGTTAAGAAATTTTAAAATGCATTTAAACAAAAAACCCCATTCCATTAAAAAATCAGTTAAACAAAAGTATTTCTGGGCAGGAATCTAATCTCTTGTCTATATTTTCCTTTTGGGTACAGCAAAGAGATTATGAATGCCTACTGTTCATTTACTGTACAGTAAAGATGTCCTCGAGTTCAATTTCTGGTGACTGTCTCATGCCATTTTCCTGATTTTTACAAAATGTAAAATTTGAATTGCTTTTAAAATTATATAGCTGTGGTTGGGGGAAAAATCATAACATCAAATAATGTAACCAAGTCTAGAAGCAACTTGATCTCAGAATAAAACTTGTATTCTTATATAATATATGTAATGAATATTCTGACTCGTGATTATCTTTTTCTGTCTTGATTGTTCATTCCATATTTTATTAAAGTTTTGCAACATTCTTTTAGGTGTATGTGGAAAAATGCAGTTTTCTTCAAATGTCAAACGGGGAGCTTTGAAATTGGGGGATAAACAAGAATCATATCCTCTTAGTGTCCAGTTCTATCTGCAACCCCCTACTGAAAATATTTCTCTGATGGAGTTTGAAAGTTTTGCTGTTGATAGATTAAAATGTGAGTATATAGAATTTATAACACAAAATAGTGCTTTCATTATGTGTAGTTTTTCAGAATGATACAAGTTCATATTTGGTGGAATTGTGTATATCTTCATTTTTTTCATAGTTCCAGAGTGAATACATTTTGAATACTGTTTGGTACGATAGCATTCATAACACATGTGAATACTATAATCTGGTTCTTAGTGCTAGAATATATTGATTACACAAAAGTAATATTTTTAGGTACTGTATATTTTTAATCACTGCTCCACTGTCATATTTCAAGACTCTTGTCTGGTTTTTGCAGTACTCAAAGCAGTTGAGAACTTGGGTGTGAGTTATTTGAAAGGTGGTGACTCTTACCAAGAAAAGCTACAGTCAGAACTTCGACATCTTAAATTTCCATATCATGTAAGTAGTGAATAATAATATGCCCTTGATGCTTGGTACCCGGGATAAAATAAAATGCCATTTGAGGAGAGACCCAATTTAAATGAGTCTTAGATGTAATGTGATTTTCATCTTTGAATTTGGCATTTCTTCCAAATGTACTTCCAAATGATTATTATGTACCTGGTTCCAATTGATGGCCCTTGTAATAAACCCTGCAGTTATCCCCATTATTGCCTGTATAAATGACTGGCTTTTTATCATTTCCTGTAGCAAAATGTTATGGTTAGTAGAATACAAAATTGTAGAACAGAAAAGGTAGATTAGGATATGCTTTCCTTTTCCCTTCATCCATTACATCCTACCCTCTTTGCCTGGTAGACTCCTGCATTACCCAAAATACTTTTCCAGAGAGTTCAGTTGATAGACAAACAGGGCAACCTCTGTGTGTTGTGTTTACAGTACGATGGTTGGTGTAATTGGCCCAAATTAGACAAAAGTGTCTTGTAAAAGTTTTTTTTTTCCAATTACAATTAATAAAATACAACTTGAACTGTTTTGTACCTTGATTCTCTAAAGAATGCTTTGAAGGGAGGAAGTTGCAGGAGATTGGAAATATATAAGAGAAATATATAAGAGGAAAACTGTAATTATCTGAGCTTGCCTTCTGTTTACATGATGAGATTACCATTCACTAATACATAGTATGCTATGCTGGATGTGATACGGGTTTTGTTTTACTGCTATATTCTTTTGTAACTAGGCTTTAATTGAAGATGATTATGATGCAAGAAGAAAAGACCATATTTCTCATTTTATACTGCGCCTTGCCTACTGCCAATCGTAGGTATTACTTGTCTAGTTATTATAAGGTCTAGGTGTTAAAACCTATAGTGTATTATGATTTTCAGATGTATTTGACATTGTATATATTTTGGAGTTGTGGTTTCCAGAATGGCTAGAAAAATCTCTGTAAATGGATATGGCAGGAGGAAGAAAATGTTTTATTTGCAGATAATATTATTAAAATACTACGTTGCATGGCCCAAATCCCAACAATTTTGTATGGTTTACAAACTAAAAACACGGGAACAAAACATATCAGTAAGATAAAGGAATGCGCCAAAATTGGGCAGAAATAAAGATATAAACTATTCAGAAGGAATTTCACCTACCTACCTCAAATTCTGGGTGAAAAGCCAGGTCTTTAAAATGATCCAAAATTTTTATTTATTTTTTTTATTTATTAAATTTTTATGTTACCTATCTTCCCTAGAAGGTGACACCAGGCATCTTACAAGTTAAAAACTAAAAAATAATTAAAATATTAAAACTGCGCAGATTAAATTATCATTAAAAGCTACTAAAAGAAACAAAGAGAGGCAAGCGGTGGACAGGACAGGGATGAGGTTTTGTGATGAGCACCCCTTGGAGCCCAAACCAACCAGCAAAGCCAAATTTCAATACCCTTTCAGCAGACGTTACGGGTGGTAGGGTCTCAAATAACAAGGCCCTATGCTATATACAACTTTATAAGTAACAGCTAGCACTTTGGCTATAGATGTGGTCTTCCTGAAATATAATACCTCTTAGGTTGATGCTGTTATGAAAAAAAGGGAAATCATAGTTGTGAGGGGAAAGTGGTTTTTCTTTGTCAAAAGATCAATAAAACCCTATAAGTAACATTTAATTGTCCAGAAGATAATTTTACATGCTCTTTTAAGTACACAAGTACACATAGTCCTCGACTTATGACTACAATTGAGCCCAAATTTTGTGTTGTTAAGTAAAACCTAAGTGAGGTTTGTCCCGTTTTATGACTTTTCTTGCTCCAGTTATTAAGTTGATCACTGCAGTTGTTAAGTTAGTAACACAGTTGTTAAATGAATCTGGCTTCCCTCATTGACTTTGCTTGTCAGAAGGTTGCAAAAAAGTATCACATGACCCTGGGATATTGCAACCGTCATAAATCTGAACCAACTGTCCAAATTTTGATCATGTGACTGTGGGGATGCTGCAACGGTTATAAGTGTGAAAAAGGGTCATAAGTCACATTTTTGGTGCTGTGGTAACTTTCAATGATCACTAAGCAAATAATTGTAAGTTGAGGATTACTTATATATCCATGCACATTTCAATGAGCATCTTAAAACAATTTTCACAAGCAAATAAGCACGATTTCAGGATCTCTCTCTCTCTCTCTTAGTTGATAGAATCTGCATTTAAGCCTATATTGGGGAAAGTTATGGCTCAAAAGTTGGATAGCTCAAATTGAGAAAATCGTTAACGCCCACAAACAAGTTATCAGAAGAATCCTCGCTTTTCCATCACAAGTTTTGGCAACATTTTAATAAGCATTATGTTGCATTTAGGATTTAACTTCAGATGCAGAGGTGAAATTCAGCCGGTTCTACAGAACTGGTTATTAGAAGAAATCTCCTTTTATTTTTTCCCCACTTTGCATGGTTAATCCTGTAAAGATTAACTTTATAGGGTTAATCCTGTAAATAATGCAGTTTCTAGTCTAATCTTTATTGCCTTGCTCACAGAAACTGCCTCTCCCCTTATTACATCGTAACTTTGGTGAAGTTTAATTCTGTGCTTGGTGATGTTTAATCCTGTGGCCACGCCCACAGAACCGGTAGTAAAAAAATTGAATTTCACCACTGTTCAGATGCTTTTAATAAATGCTTAATTTATCAAATAACCTTTTTGTATCATGTGGTGTCTTAATTTTAAGGTAATTCCAAACAAGTCGAAATAAACAGGCATAATTTTACAAAGTATGTGATAGTATTGTGGTGAGAAAGTCAAAGTGGATTGTCTGTTAGAGATTTTAGTAGTTCAGCAGTGCCACCATGAGGCAAAACTTTACATTGTCACTATTTTTATTCATAACTGTTTGATACTGTACTTTGCTATCACAGTTATTAATTTTTAACACTATTGCTGGTTATATATTTGGCATATTCAATATGTAAGTTTAAACAACATGCTGCTATACTACAAAGGGTTTTCAATGTTATTGTACACATATTTATTGAATGTAAAAATATAATTGATCTTAAAAATAATTTGTTTAATATGTTGTAACTATATATTGGTACTGTATAAACTTTAAAAAAGAAATCTTGAGTTATCAAAGTGATGAAAAAATTAAATTATCTAAGAACAAAATGGAAAGAGGAAAAATAACCCAAGGAAATAGGAAAAAAATGAACTCCTCTAAATTAAACTAGAAATTAATTTAATAAAGTGAAATACCTAAATTATATCTATTTTTATATAGATAGAAATACATTTATATAGCGATACATAATTTTTCTGGTTTATTTATACAGATAATATAAATCAAGCTATAGCATAATACTGCTCTACATGCATAAAAATATTTTATGTGTGCACAAATTAGAGATTATATTGTGATCTTATTTTAAACAAAAAATTTAACCTGGATTATATAAAAGCATACAGTCCAATGTTGCTTGCCTGAAAGTACAGAGTTCATAGAAAAAGTGGTCTTTACAGACTGGGATACTGGACAGCCGAACTTCAATGAGTACATAATAACATGAGTCAATTGTCCAAATATAATATATTCAAAGGTTTTCATAATTTGAAAAATTCTAGATCTGAGGCATATAATTTAACAAAATATTAATATTTCCTCCTCTATTTTTGATCATAAGACACATATCTATTTTTTAATAGTAATAATAGATTGCCATTTCCATAGTAGAAGATTTAATACCTTAGGTATTAAATAACTCTTGCATTTAGAGAGTGCAAGGGCATCAGGGCCAAACAGTATAAATAAACATTTGAATTCTGCTTTTCTAAATAAATTATGCTTTTGTACAATTTCTTGCATGGTTGAACAAAATAATCATTTTAAAATTATATGATATATTCATAAAATATCAGTCTCCAGCTCACCATTGTCTTATAGGACTTACAAACTGTTCCAATTAGCTGTAAAAATAGAAAGTTAAATGTAGTGAATAAGCTTTTTTCCTATCTCATTGAAATTAAGGCTCTAGAGAAACTGATTTACTATATGTGTCTAAATCAACTGCATTTAATTATGCGTTTATTGTTTTATTATAGGGAAGAGCTTAAGAGATGGTTTATCCAACAAGAATTGGACCTCTTCCGTTATAGATTTAATCAGCTATCTCATCCATTAGTTGAAAAGTTTCTTCAATATGCTAACTTGGGATATGATATTGTAAGTACTGTATATTTGAATAACTCCATAATTGGTTTTAGTTTCAAAACTCTTACAAAAAGTACATATAAGGGTGCAAAGTAATTGCTGGAGTTGGGTTCCTTTTCATTTTGATCTGCGAGTTCTTTATTTTATCAATTATGAATTTACTGCATCATACATGCTGTAATTATTGTTAGACTGTACATTCCTTTTCTGTTTCCCAGTTGCTGTCTTTCAGCCCTATAAAGGAACACAATGGAAAACCACTTCTGAAAAAAATATAAGTGTGAACCAGTTGCCAAGCATCTGGATTGTGCTTACTTGACTGTGGGGATGCTACAACAGTTGTATGCATAAAAAACTGTTGTAAATCACTTTTTTCAATGCTGTTATACGTTTAAATAGTCACTAAACAAATGGTTGTAAATTGAGGACTACCTGTAATCATATATACTGACATAGTGAAACTGAGATTTTCCATAGTGGGTTGATATTGAATCCAGGATTGGGTCTTCCTCCTGCTCACGCTGATTGGCTGAGTCTGTAATTAAGCTGTGACTTCACGCTGTGCCTTTGCACCGGCCCCAGCTTTTCACTCAGCCACACTAGTGATCGGTTGAAAAATCCTTCTCCTGTGAGTAGACTAACCATTGTAGTTTTCCCAAAGAGTTAAATTTCTCCAGATTTGCCCATCAGGAATTGTGCAGTCATCTGACTGCCAATTGGCGTCTATTAGTAATTTTCACCTTTTAAAATTTTGTTGGTAGTGCCTTCCTCTCGTGCCCCGAGAGCCTTTAGCGGCAGGGCGAGGAGGGCAATTATAATGCAGCTTGGTAATCGCCACGCTGCTGCCTTATTAATTATCTAGCAGACGCGAGGCGAGGAGCCTTCCCCTTCTTGTCGGGCTGTTTCCTCGGCCCAGGAAGCCGAAAACCGCTGATTTCTTGCCTGGATTCGGCGTGGCAGCGTTAATTACAGCATAGTATGAACTTGATTGCCTTGCCGGCCCCGCGCGGCGAAGCGCAGTCCCTCTCTCGGCGGGCCGTCTTCTCGGCTTGGAACAACAAAAATAAAAATAAAAACCTGCTTGCCCTTTGATCAGCGCGGCAGCGCTGATTGCCAGCAGAGCCCCAAGCAGCTTGAAGAACTCAGAAAGTGAGTTTTCTCCCTGGGGAGGCTCAACGGAGCCGGAAAAGACGAGGCACGGCTGCGCCGTTGAGTTCAAGCGTCAGCGGTGAGGGATCCATCCTTTTGGGGTCAAAGCAAGACAGGCACTGAAGACAAGATAGTGAGGGCTGCAAGCCCTGGGGAGGACAAGGTAGTGAGGGCTGCAAGCCCGTTTTGGGCATTAATATTTTTACTTCTGCCATTTCCCTTCCGTTTGGCCTCTTCTCGCCTCAACCATTCAGCCTCAACTCAGATGGATTGGGAAACAGTCGCCATATTGCCAGGCAAGACCAGTAGTGGGTCGTCCGCCATTTTGAATTCCTGGGGGTTGCTTAAATTAGGCCAAGGCTATTTGGAGATCTGCCACTGGTCAGAAGAGAGGATAAGAAGACCAGGACCACTTGGGGGGGACGGCCTGCAGGTCTCTGCAGGCCTCAATTCCAAGTGACAACAGTTTGGAGTGAGGCCTCAGTGAGGCCAAAAAAAAATATTTCTCTGACAAGATCCTTACAGGCCCTCTCCTGCAAACCAATAACCTTTTCTCGGAGTGGATTCAGCGCTTCCTGGCTGTAACCCCCTTGGGGGTGACCCCAGTTACTAGCGCTAGTTGTCTGGCCATACCTCCGTTTGGAGGGTTCCCAGCAGAGCAACTTTGGTTGGACCCAACCCTCTAAGGCACAGGGGGAGGTCCCTAATGCGGCCCATCATCCCTCTTGTAACTATCTGTGATCTGTTTAGACACTTTATAGAGAGCATGGATGGTAATGTGGGCCTCAGAGGCGATTCCGCTGCCCGTCCCCAGGGCAGAAAGGCCATGTCTAAGAGAAAGCATTTGTTATCACATGACATTGACCCCACTATAAAGACCAAAGCCCCCCGCATGGCCAGTTCTTCGAAGGCAGAAGAACAGGATGAGGCCCAACGGCAGAGGGCCTTAGAGAAACAGATGGCCAAAACAGTGAGGGACCATTCTAGGCTGGAGTCGATGCAAGCACCAGAGATATTGCCGACACCGCTGCAGAGTACAGATTCTAACCAGGACACCTTGCAACCACGAGAACTCTTTCCAGAACACATAGTTGAAAGCACGGATCTTCCTGCGACAATTTCACATAGGTCACAGTCAGGTAACGATTTATTACAAGAGCCACTGCTGTCACAAATCAGACTGCTCATTAACAAAATCTTGGGCCATTGCCAGTCAGAGACAGGGTCACAAAAGAGGGCAGAACAGGATCAGCACAGGGATCTCAACGCCCTTCATCGTTCCCTGGCTCAGTCCCAAGATTGGCAAGGGGATTCCTCTCCTTCAGAGTTGGAGCAAAGCTTGGATCTATATTCGGAGGAGGATATCATCCTTTCCACTGATGAGGAAGACCAGCCAGAACTGTCACTTCCATAGGCCTCTTTCGTCCATCCTTATTCCACACTCTGCTCAACAGAGCCAAGGCAACCACACAATTGGGAAGTTTGACTAATGCGGACAAACCGTCCACCTTGGCACCCCAGGATGAGAAACAGCTGCTTTTTGCTGAGCAGGCAACCAGGGCAGAGGAAATTCTTGCACCTCAGCTCTTTAAAGATGTTGTGCATAGGCAGTGGCTGAAGCCTGCAAGCGCACCTGCGCCCCATACTAATGAAAATAGATTTTATAACATGGCAGAAGAATTAGACAAGTCATTGCAACTTCCGTCAGTCGATGATCCGGTGGCGGCCCTCTCCTCCCCTATGCAGTACTAACAAATGTGGAGGATGCCCTAGGGAAAGATGATAAGCAAGAGCAGGCGCTGCACAAAAGTCATCAGGCAGCGGCTTGGGCCATCCGGGCCTCTTCTGCAGCATCCTTCTTTGCAAGAGCCTCTACCCTTTGGATGCGGCAGCTCCAGGCGCGGCTTCCAGCAACTGATGTTAGGGCTCTGCAGGATATTAATAAAATCACAGCAGCGGAATTCACAGTGGACACTACGCTAAACGCCATGAAATTTGCAGCTTGTTCCATCGGGTCTACGGTCATGGCATGCAGACTCCTCTGGCTCCACTCCTGGCAAACCGACGTGAAACACAAGGTCAGGCTTTCAGCTGCCCCTTTTAAGGGAGACAAATTATTTGGGGAGGCCTTGGATCCAGTCTTGGTGACCACTAAGGATGGGAAGAAGAGACTTCCTACGGGTGCGTGGGGAACAGAGCGTCACCCTACAACTTATTTTCTACATCCTGCGTTCAGAGGACCAGACCTCCCATCTACTTTGTACCAGAGATCATATCCACAGACTCAAGACCGTCAGTACTTTCGGAGCTTCAGGGGTCGACAGTCATACCGAGCCATGAAGCCTTTTTGTGGGGACCCCAATCGTTCCTCCAGACGGGGTAAATGACATCCTATTCTCCCTTCCCATTGGAGGCCAGCTGGCCGCATTCGCGGATCAATGGGAGGAGACCACATCAGACAGTTGGGTTCGCAACATCATTCGCAATGGACTAACTCTGGAGTTTTTATCCATACCTCCCTCACGATTTCTATGCTGCCCAAAGCCAAGAGACAGCACAAGAAGCACTCTTATGGTCGAGGCAATAAACCATCTTCTTACCATCCAAGCCATAGAACTGGTACCAGAAGAGCTTCGCGGACAGAGATTCTACTCCATCCTCTTTGTGATACCCAAACCATCGGGAGGATGGCGAGCCATCTTAGATTTGAAGCGACTCAACAAACATCTAGTGTATCGCCGCTTCAAATGCATACCCTACACAGCATTCTAGCGTCCATCAGGCAAGGGGACTGACTCACACCAATCGACCTCACAGAGGCATATCTACATGTTCCCATCTGTCTGGCACATCTCAAGTACCTGAGATTTTATTATCAGGGCCAACATTATTAATACCAAGCGCTACCATTTGGCCTTCCCTCAGCACTGCGAGTCTTCACAAAAATCATGGCGGCTCTCACAGCATACCTAAGGACTATTCCCATCAGGATCCAGTGCTATTTAGACGATGTTCTGATCCAATCTGCTTCCCCAAGAACAGCACTCAGAGACCTAAACACAGTGATCCACACTGCAGAGCCATGGCTTCTCGGTCAACACCAAGAAAAGCCACTTTACCCCAACCACATGACTCCTGCACCTGGGGGCAGTGATAGATACGCAACTTTGCGTGGTATACCTGTCACCAGAGAGATGAACGAGCCTACAAGCCTTGGTGGATCACATTCAGAGGGAACAGAGAGTGTCCCTGGCAATCCTATCCTGTCTCTTAGGGAAAATGGTCTCGTGCATTCACATTGTGCCATGGGCGCGGCTTCATGCCAAGCTGTTGCAGTGGCTCCTGCTCCCATTCCAGCGGAACCACACCAGCCACTCTCATCGAAGGGTGCAGCTAACCCCATCGGTTTGAAGCTCCTTCCGTTGGTGGAGGTCCGCAGCGATCAGGAAGGGTTGCCTGTTTCAGAAACCAAACAGAGTTATGATCACCATGGACGCCAGCCTGTCGGGTTGGGGAGCCCACATGAATCAACAGATGGCGCAGGGATGTTGGTCCGGGGCAGAGAGAACAGCCAGTATCAATTGGCTCGAGCTCCGAGCAGTATGTCTAGCTCTGCATGAGTTCCGCAACACGGTGATGCACTGTCACGTCCTCATCCTGACTGACAATGTGGCGACCAAGGCCCATGTCAATCAACAGGGAGGCACCAGATCAGTGGCCTTAATGAAGGAAGCCCAGTTACTGAGTTGCTGGGCAGAGCAGCACCTGTTATCCATCCGGGCAGAGCACATTGCCGGCAAGACCAATGTGAGGGCGGACTGGCTAAGTAGGGTGGCAGTGGACCACGCCAAGTGGAGACTACACCCGAGGCTTTTCCAACAGATTGTAGAGCGTTATGATCTCCCAATTGCGGACCTCTTCGCGGGATCCCAACAACACCCATCTGCCCCGTTTCTTCACCAGGTTCCAGTCGCAGGGGGCAGAGGGGACAGATGCCCTTCACTGCAGGTGACCCTGGGGCCTGTTGTATGCATTTCCTCTTCCTCCCCTCATATTGAGTGTGGTCAGGAAGTTGATAGAGGAACAAGCCGAGGTGGCACTTCTAGCTCCTCATTGGCCCCGCAGATCTTGGTTCACCAACCTACTAGATCTGTTGGTGGCACCACCTTGGCACATTCCCCAGACCGCGGACTCCCTCACTCAGGGGAAGATACACCATCCAGATCCCCGATGGTTACAGCTAACTGCTTGGCGGTTGAGCGGGAAGCCTTGCACAGAGACCACCTTTCCTCCAAGGTAATTGTCATTATTCAAGCAGCCAGAAGAGCTTCCACAAATCGAATTTACCAAGCAATGTGGAAGGCATTCTGCGGATGGTGCTCCAAGGAAGGTGTGGACCCCACCTCAGACTCTGGCTCGTATCCTCGACTTTCTGCAGCCAGGGCTTGATAAGGGGCTGGTGCCTAACACTCTCAAAAGCCAGGTGTCGGCATTATCTTCAGTCGTATCGGACGGTACCTCAGGCTCCTTATCCCAACACCCCCTTTTATGCTGGTTTCTGAAAGGAGCCGCGAATTTGAGACCGCCAGTAGTGCACTGATACCCTACGTGGGATCTTTCAAGAGTGCTCCAGTCCCTTACCAAGCCACCTTACGAACCGATGTGATCGGTGCCCTTGAGATTTCTTATGATTAAGGTTGCCTTTTTGGTAGCGATTACATAGGCCAGAAGAGTCTCGGAATTAGCGGCTCTGTCTATTCGTCCGGACTTGTGCATATTCCACCCGAACATCGTCATGCTTCGGCTGGACCCTACATTTCTCCCCAAGATTAATTCATGGTTTCACAGAGCACAGGAGTTGATCTTACCAGACTTCTGCCCCAACCCGTCCCACCCATTAGAAAGACGTTGGCACACGTTGGATGTATGGAGGGCTCTCCGTATTTACATCAAGAGAACTGCATCGTTTCTCAAGTTGGAGGCTCTGTTTCTCTCCTTCCAATCTCAGAATTTAGGCAACAGGGTGTCTCCAGCCACGATTGCCAGATGGCTACGTTCTTGCATTGCCAGTGCATACTGTCTGTCAGGACTTTCAATCCCCCGGTATCTAACAGCACACTCTACATGGAGCGCGGCCACGACAGTGGCGTGGGCTACACAAGCATCAGTTGAGGAGATTTGTCGAGCGGCTACTTGGTCATCTCCTTCACAATTCGTCAGACATTATAAGATCAATATTTTTACCTCGGCTGAGGCTTCCTTCGGCCGAAGAGTTCTACAGAGGGTATATTCCCCTCAGGGGTCCCAGACTCGGGACAATACCCACCCATAGGGACATCGAGCTTTGGTATGTCCCAATCCTGGATTCTATATCAACCCACTATGGAGAAGGAGCGTTGAACTTACCTGATACGCGCCTTCTCGTAGGGTTGATATAGAATCCAGTCCCACCCTTAATTTGGTGGCCCTAGGAGTTGGTATTAATATAAACTGGAGAAGGATTTAGTCTGTAGTGTTATCTTCGTGAAAGCTGTGGCCGGTGCAAAGGCACAGCGTGCGGTCACAGCTTAATTACAGACTCAGCCAATCAGCGTGAGCGGGAGGAAGACCCAATCCTGGATTCTATATCAACCCTACAAGAAGGAGCGTATCAGGTAAATCCAACGCTCCTTCTGATTGACCTAGCTATAAATGTATTGTCATCTTCCCTGAGTATTGAGTTGTGATGGAATTGTGTACTATACATAATACCATGTATGGTTACAATATAGCGTATAGATTCAGTGATTTCTGTTCTGTTATTTTTGAGAATAATTATGAGTTACCATAAGCACTATTCCTATTGGGTATTATGGAAAAGGAATTAGAAAATAAATATGGGAGATTAATAGTGTATAAACAAGACTGTTGTGTGCAAAAAGTTGGAAAAGCAATTAAATTCCTGCAGTGGAAGATTGAATTATAAAATTAACTGAACTTTCAGAAATGGAGAACTGACCTGTTTGGTCAGAGAAAAATATAAGAATAAAAAAAAAAGTCTGTAAACCTTATGTGGAGTTTTTGTTGAAAGAAAAAAAATGAATGTATGATTTCAGGATTTAGGGATTAAAAATAGACAAGGAGGATGAGGAAAAGAATAATTATTTATAGAAAGCAAGGTAGAAGGCATAACTATGTTTTCTCTTTTTTCTGTTTTACTATATTGAGCAATTATAATTTATATGTAAATTACACTGTGTGTGTGTGTGTG
>JAEANM010007578.1:2449-16494 GCA_017656035.1 Myanophis thanlyinensis | reverse complement strand
ACACACACACACACACACGGAGACAGTGTGATTTGGCAATTCTTTTTTTTTAACTACATTACATACAGAAACTTGAAACGCAGACCACAAAAGAACAAAAGGAACTCATTCCCAAACGACATTAAAACCATTCCTCATTTTTAAAAGCCATTTAGGTATAGGTTTAGTGCTCACAAGGATTTTGGGAGGGGGAGGGTAGAGAGGACACATGGCGGACGGATGGACGGAAGGAAGGAAGCAGGAGAAGTGATGGAGAGGCTCCCAAGGCGGGGGGGCAGGGGCGATGAAGGCTGTTGCCGCTCCTCCCCGTTTTACTCCCATCTCTCATGAGTGTCCAGGGGTGGGTGGGTGGGCCTGACAGACAGCCTCGCATTAGAAAAAAAAAATCCCTGGAGAGTGAGCCCTGATTCCCACCTCTCTCCTTCTCCAAGCAGGAGCCCCTAGCTGGGTTCTGAACCTCGAAGACGCCCCCCCCCCTTTGCAGGCACCCAAACCAGGAACACAAATCGTGGAATCTGAGCCGAGTACAAAGCACAGACAACCTTGCAAACAAGCCGTTAGTTTTTTTTTTCTTAAGTTAGTTCCAACGCTACATTCACTAGTTAAATAAATTACCCACAGTGAATACTGTGGGGGGGGGGGAGTTGTGTGTGTGTATCCCGCCAGGTGTCGGCGCCCGGCGGGGAGAAACAGGCTATACAATCTTTTTGACGTCTAGCCGGAACTAGACAGGTAAGGCTCAGCTACCGAAGCCGAAGTCAGACGGAGTCCCAGAGAAGGGAGACAGCGGAAGGAGAGAGGGATGCGAATGAAGGTTTTAAAAAAGGAAAACAAGAAAAACAAAGCAAAAGGGGTTGGCAGTGATGACCCTTAGCTGGAGGGGGATGCCCCGGGCGCCCGCTTGCGAGGAGGGTTTGCAAACCCAAAATCTGGTACGGTTCTGAGTTCGGGTTCCTCCGAGGTGTCTTATTCTGCCTTCAAAGTGGCTTGTTCTTCACCATCCAATCAAGGGCGTCCAACCTCGGCGACTTGGAGACTTCGACTCCCAGAATTCCCCAGCCAGCACAGCTTCTGGGAGTTGAAGTCCACAAGTCGCCGAGGTTGGACGCCCTTGATCTAAATCCCAGCAAAGATCCTTCAGCTCTTGGGGACCACCGAAAGTCAGGCAGAGAACTTTTCACTGATCTTGAGAAAAAGAAATTGTACTGGAAGAGAAGCTGCAAGGACAAGAGTTCCCCCCCCCCCACACACACACACCGTATCCCACCCACCCCCAACAATGATGTGACACTGCAAAAAAGGGAAATGATGTTAGTGGATGAACTGCTCCTAAAGAATCCTGCTAGGTTCCCCCCATTCCTGCAAGACAAAAAACAACAACAAAAAAAACCCCAGGACCCGCTGTCCTGAAATAATTACAACCCCCAGCTGCCTGCCAAAAAAAAAAAATCTGCTAGGGATGAAAAGGACCTTTATTTTTAAAGCCAGAAGAGAAGTATTGTGGCCCTGCTCGTAACAGGATGGGAAGACGACGGAGACGACAACAGCTGAGGTGTGTCGTGAGATGCACATACCTAAGAGTTCCCCTCCGAGGGATACACACCCAAACCTTCAACTAATACTTTGCTCCAACCTGGCACCTGGCCCAATGCCACCGGACTGCAAATTCTCACAAGGCTGGGACCAAAAAGGTTAACGCCTAGACCGGGCTAGTCCAGGCTAAGCTGTTTCCAAGGAGGGGGGTGACACGAGTCTGCCTGGACCACTAAAGAAATCGGCTGCTCAGATGCCTTCATGATGTATGCAGAAAGGCAGGAAAGTAAATAAAGCAAATAAATAAAATAAATAAATAAAAAAGACCACCGCTGCTGCAAGCTGGATTCTTCCAAATGACCTCCTAGAATGCAAGTCGAACCATCTCCTTACTCCAGAAGCCTCCAAAAGACGCCACCTTCCTTCTCGCATGGCTCTGAAAAACCAGGGCTGAGCAATTAATTAGGACAACTTGACGACCTGGGGACTTCAACTCCCAGAATTCCTGGCTCAGGAATTCTGGGAGTTGAAGTCCCCAGGCCGTCAAGTTGCTGTAGCTGGGTGCCCCTGGCTCTAAATTTAAAGTCCCACCTCGGATGCCCCCCTTGCTTTTTGCCTCTGGAAAGTCAAGCTGAACTCTTGATCAGGTCCTTTCTGAAGCGGGGCCTGGCCTTGGAGATGACCGTGTCCCTCTATGGCACTTCCTCAGGGGTAGCTGCTTCTTCCTCCTCCTCTTCCTCCTCCTCCATCCTGTACTTTCTCCAATGGGAAGGAGCGATGATGGCAGGGCAATGTTTCCTTGCAGGACGTGCTTCGAGAGAGCTCTCCTTTCATCCCAGGGGGAAAACCCAGCCAGCTTCTTCTCTTAAAGGAACCCCTCCTTTTTCTTCTCCTGCATGGACGCCTGCAGCCTCCCCCGGACTGGCTGCAAAAGGAGGCAGGTTGGGGCCTGCATCTGTGCCAAGGTCAGGTTCACCCCGAGACAGAGAGAGAGTGTGAGTGTGCAAATGGAAGGCAGACTCTGGAACTTTCTTTTACATATCCATTGCCAAGTCTCAAATGGGCTTTTTCTTTCGAGGCCTGCGGTGGGAGAGCTTTTGGATTGAGCCGGATCTTCCTTGCTCTGCCTTCAAAGCCGAGAGAGAGAATACTGGGGTGCTGACGGAATTGAGGCTGGAGATTTGGGGGGCCCTGCTCCTCAGACGAGAACCCCTTCCAGCTCTGCAGCTGCCTGCCCTTCACAACCAGACCCGCTGTACGTACTGCAAGGGCATTAACTCCGCAGTCACCCTCTTGGCTCCCAGAGGGAAAAGTTTTCGGGACAAAACAGGCTTCCCCAGCTGCTGCTGAGCCCACAGGCCTGCAAAGGAAGATGACTTCAGTGCGCTACTCTCCACGGACCAAACCTGCAGACCAACAGTCGAGAAGCGCCAGTCGCAAGGGAGGGGGAAAGTCATACGGAAACCAAATTCCTGAAGCTTACTTCGCAGAGATCCAAGATGTAAGAGTTTTGGGTTTAACGTCACTGCCACACCTCAGGCTGATAGATCTGGGGGGTGGGGTGGGGTGGGCTTTGGGAATATCCTGCCTGTGAGTCTTCACAAACTGGAAGTGAAACAACAATGCTTTGTGGGTGACCATTCTTCCTGCTCTACCGATTCCAGCCAGGCTATTCACCCACTTTTCGAATTTCAAAACAAGCAAGCAAAAGAAGGATTTTACCCCAAGCCAAGCTTGTGGGCAGAACGATTAACAGTTCATCAGCTGGAGTATCATTTGTGGTGAAGACCTCAGCAACTTTCTATCGCAGGGGTGGGCAGCTATGGCCCCCTTTACAACCTCTGGACTTCAATTCCCAGAATTCCTGAGCCCAGCAGAATTCTGGGAATTGAAGTCCAGAAGTCATAAAACGCCCATATTCTGTCGTATTACCGCTGGATTCACACTTGTCTCCAGCCAAAACAAATCAAACAAGCCCTACTAGGGCAGTATTTCTGACTAGCCAAACTGAATTCTGAAGTTTTGTAAGGACAGTTGACCAGCTTTTGCAAAAACAAACAAACCATCAAAACAAAGAGCTAGCCTAGCAGCAGGGAGGGCCGGTTACACAACCGTGAGTTGCCCAGAACTCAGAGGCTGTTGTGGGCTTTTCTAAAATCGGATTATGGCCAGAAGGTAGGAGGAGAAAAGAGGAAGAGGAATGGCGAGAACAGAAACCATAACGTTGTTATTCTTTACCAGTTGCAGGGAGGAAAGCCCCCGCCACACGTGTTTCACGGGTCTGTAAAACATACCTGATCCAATTAGTTCATATAAAGTGTTAACTGCGGTCACAAGCTTCCTTGAAAACAAAAAACAAAAACAAAATGTGAGGTGGGTATGCCAGGTTAAGGGTTTGGAAGGAAAAAGAAAGAAGATTGATAGCACAATCAATGTATTTCTCATGATACATACTAGACGGCCATCCACCACCGGTTCCCACGTTAAAATAGGCTTTTAAGAGCAAGAAGCAAATATCCCTGTAGATCTCATTTGAAATTTGGTGAATGTCTCCCACTATCCTCATCCATAAACTTGCTATATATATATATATATTTATATATACTTCTTCTTCTTTAAAGGTACATAAAATCACACTGTAAAATTGCATAATTACTAGAAGAGCCTATGAACTCATTTTGCACACGGATGTTCAAAATACTGGGAAAACTCCCCAAAAACGGACAAAAGAAATCACCCTGCATTCCGAGAAGAACTGATTTGGGTCGTTTCGATGCCACTTCTTTGCCCAGGGAGGGGTTGTTCGGCTGGGGGCGGGAGTGTGTGTGGGAGAGGGGTGCTAATCAAAAGAGGACAATGTCAGGAAACTACTGGGAGGGGTCTCTGGGTGCTTTTGCAAAGTGCAATTCCAGCCACTTGGAGGGTGCCAGAAGGGACCAACCATTGAGGAGGCCTCTCTCTCTCTCTCTCTCTTTCTCTCTCATTGGCCTCCCAGAAACCTGACTTGATGTGAAACAGCCACCAGTTCAGCCCCAGTGAAAAAGATGGGGAGGGGGAGAGGGGGAGGGTCAGCAGGGAGAACCTTCTGGACTGATATATTTGCGGACATTTAGGGGGCTCTGTTGCCTGTTCTCCCCACCGCTCAGCCATGTGGCATGCACTCCAAAGTAAGAGACTGGTTGGCAAGGGCCCCCTTCCCCCCTCCCAGGGGGGGGTCCTTGAAGCTATCTAACTGGAGAAACACCCCACACACACACACGTAGCCCATTTTTTTCTCCCAATGCAACAAGATCCACCCAGCATTTCCAGATGCTACGTTAATACTTGGGTCGAAGGACACCCCCAACCAGGATGGAAGGATAGGAGAGCTCCTCCCCACCCACCCCCTCCCCACCCCCTCCCAACAGGGACACCCCATCATGGAGATCACACACAACCATGAGACAGACGCAGCCTTTTCACAATGTATTGACTGGTAGGATTCCCCTTGAAAGGACCCCCCCACTTTTCAGGCCTCCTCAGTACCCTGCTTTAAGCTAACTCCCCGGTCGCTCTTTTCGGGGGGAGGGGGGGCCACAAACGGGGAGAGTCAAGGCAGTGACTTACTGTTGCCTACCCCACATGCAAAAACGTCCTCTTTCTGTTAAAATAATCGGAGAATTGTGGAAACGGAAGGGGGCCGACCGAGGCAGCCGTACGAGGTAACTCTGGTTCAGTGGTGCGTGCTCTGTCCAACCCCCCACACCTCTCTCTCTCTCGGCCACTCTCCCAGGTGAGCTTATGCGCTTACTTCTGTATCTGGAATATAAAGAGACGCAGGTTGATGTTCTTGGCAGCCAGGAGTTTGTTACATTCCACAGAGTCTATGATGGGGAGAGGCATGTACTCCGTCTCGTTGTTCTCGTTGGAGAAGACGAAGTGGTAGATGACCGGGTTGATCTTCACGTCGTCGTAAGGTCCCTTGAGCAGCAGGAAGGAGCACTCCATGGGCGAGCTGACCTTGCTCTTCAGGATGAGCTGGAAAGAGAGGGTGCGCTTACACGACAGGTTGGGGTTGCGCTCCGAGTCGTTCACCCGGGCCTTCAAGACCCACGTCTGGTTCAGCACCGTGAACCGGGGCGTTTCGTAGTAGAGGCGAGTGATGAAGTCATCGGTCCGGTACGGACGAAACTGAACCTCTGGAAGACAGCGAGAAGGAAGGGTGTTCGGAGGGGGGGGGCAGGGACGTGGAGGGGAAGGGAGGAAGGGGGGGGAAGAGACAAGAAACAAAAAGGGAAAGGCACAATTAAACGAGAGAAACTGGAGGTGGGAAGAAACAAAGGTCAAGTTACCTGTTATTAGCTACTGCGCGTGGCCTTCTCGGACAGGAGACCAGGGTGAGGGTGGCCATTCAGAGCTAGTGAGGGGCAGGAGCAATTTGGCTTGTGGGGAGGTGGGGGGAAGGAGGAGGAGAAGAGCAGATAAAAATCAATACATCTCATCACGGCAAAAACCACCACCACCACCACAACATCAAGAACAACAAGTTTCATCCTGGCTCAAGATTGGGGAAGAGAGAGAGAAGCAACGGGGAAGCTCGGCGATGGTCAATCCAGCCACGGCAAAGCAGGGAAGAGGCCCATCTCTGCAGCCATAGAAGATCGCCCTCAGCCAATCCGAGACTCGGGGACAGGTGAGGTCCAGATGCAGGATGGCCGTCCCCCTGCCTTCTCCAAAGGGGCAGGAGCTCTGGTGGTCGTGGTCTTCTGGCCTCATCCGGCTCTTTGCATTGAAGTGGCTGCGGCCTTGGGGCTAACCTAGGCGGCTGTCCTCAGCAGCCAACAACCACCGGTACTTTTGTCGTGCCCCGTGACGTCACAGCCAAGGCCGGGCCTTCCCGGACAGCAGCTTGGAGGCCTCTTCCGACATCCATGAGAGAGATTTCTCGGGAGACCGAAGAGCAGCAGCCCAGGGGGTGGACTCCCCAGGTGAACAAGGCAGGCGGCCCTGGAGCCCTGACGGGTCCCAGACCAAGTGAGGTGTGCGTAAAAACCAAATCAGACAAGTCAGGCAAGGTGGCACCTTTATTTTATTATTACTATTCACAATACACAGGTGGGAAGGCACAGTTAGGCATCATCAAAATGCAAAACCAAACCAGGTGGGGCTGGAGAAGCAACTCCCAGCTTTTGTTTGAAAGAAAACAGGGCAGAACAGCCTGGGGTGGGTGGGATACAGGAAGACAAAGCACAGTACACCGAATCATTTCATTTCAGACCCTGCCCCCCCCCACCCCAAAATGGTATATAGCCCAGTCCAGTGTCAAGTCTGTTAAAACCCCCGAGAGTCCACCGAGTGTTTTTTTTTGGGGGGGGGGGGTGATTCAAGTTTATCAAGACTGTTGGCCCGGTAATTTTTTAAAAGTCTTTGGTGTCCCAAACCAATGGAGTTCTCCCAGCACAAAAGTCAGGGACGGGGCCCCTCTGTGGGCAAGTTTGGCTTCGTCGGTGTTTCCAGAGGACCGTTAGGAGGGCACGGCAGCAAAACCTGGACAAAGGAGGCGATGGGAGTTATTCAAGCCACACAATCAGCACTTTCCTTCTCTCCGTGTTAAAGCAGCACCACCTGGCCTCTCCGGCTAGAGGCTGTCTCTTTCCTGAGCAGAGGAGGGTCTCTGCGCCTCTCTTCTCTCGCGGGCAGAGGGGCATGGGGGGGGGGGCCTTGAGAACACCCCACTTCCGGCTTTCAACCTGGGCAGGTTGCAACCCTGCTCCACCACCACCCACAACCCCGGCACCTCCGCGCCACCCCTAGGGCGCTGCTGGGCTCTGTGGGAGAGCCAGGTCCTTAGGGAGTCCAAATCTGGCAGCATCACGACGTCCTCCTTGGATCGCTTCCCCCACCCCCACCCCCCAAACAGTTCCAGCTCTGGGATTCAGGTAGGTTTCGGCAGAGAGAGAGAGAGAGAGAGAGAGAGAGCCTGGTCACCTTTCTTCAGAGCGGGAGTTCCCCATGACTCCATATTTTGTGTCTTTTTGAGCTCTCAGCACCTTTAACTTGGCTAAGAAACACACCCGGGTGTTCTCTGAGGCTCCAGCCTTGGTTGGGTCCGAGAGCGGATTATATCCAAGGAGACTCTTTCTGCAGGAAACGTGAATATTTATAGGAAAGGAAAGGAGATTTCAGCATCTATTTTCCTCAAGAAAACCCACAGCCATTAACAAGAGCCTTTTCCATGCAATTCTGCTTTGAGCTTCCTTGGAGATTCGGGGAGGGGGGGGGGAAGGGAGGAAAAACCAGTCCCAAGCTTACCTGCCAAGGCAACTTAGATCCACCGGCCACTAAACCGAGCTTGCTTTCCTCCTTCCCCCACCTGGCGTATGTATGTACATTTCTGACGCTAAATGCATGCAGAGGTTGGGAGCTTTTGTGGACTAGGTCATGGAAACCAGAAAGGTGTCTCATACCAGGACATAACAAGCCACTGCAAACTTTCAGGATGCCTACAGCAACCGAGAGGACACTCACCCGACTGAACGACATGGAAGCTAGAAACGCTAAAACGTTTCCTCCCAAAAGGTAGGAAAGCTTTTGCATAAAGCTCATCGGACACACACGCCGTTAAAAACAGCAGGATGCCAAAAAAACTCAAGTGTTTAGTAGGCACAGAAATGAGAGAAAGGAGCAGAACAACCCACGCTGATTTTCATCGTAAATCTGTTGTTCTTTTCTCTTCCTGTCAGCCGTCTCTGACCGCCACATCTTACCTGCATTTAGGAGCGATCCTTCTTCCCCGTGTCACACCAGGGCTGCAGGGGCGTAATCAGCAGAAGGAAGGAAGGACACCCAAGAGCTGCCTGTGGTTCTCCTCCAGAGGCCCCAATTGGACACACAGAATTTGCCATTCCCTCTCCACCCCCACCCCCTCCACAACTCCTCCCTCCCAGTCCCCTTAGTGTAGTATGTGCAATTCAACCACGGACCTCCCTTAAACTTGGATTCTCAAGCCAAACCAGAGGGAAATCTCCAGGGATCAACATTTGGGGTAGGTAGCAGCCCTGTCTGGCCAGCAAAGTCTCTGCATGTTAGGTAAGAGAAATAAGTTAATCAACAGATGCCACCAAAGTGAGACGTGAGGAGAAGAGCAAACAAAAAACAAAGGCACGAGAAAGTTCACCCCGCCGGTGCTTGCGTCCCCGGCCGGCCCCGATCATTACCTGTGTAACCGATCTTCTCGAAGCTGAGCAGGCCGAAGATGCTGTTGTAGAGCTGCATTTCCCTTTTATGCGTTTGGTCCATTTCATCCAGGATCTCCATTAGCTCGTTCCCCGTCTTGGTGGGGTGGGTGCACTCCGCTTCGTGGACGGTGAGCTCGTGGTAAGGGCCCTGCCACGGGCACCCGATCCGCTTGTACTTGCACTGAGTCACCCTGCGGATGGAAAGCGGGGCAGGCCTCCGATGAGTGGGAAGCAAAGGCCACACGCATGATGGAGACCGGCGTGGGCCAGAACGGGGCAGGGCAACCCTCGGAGGAAGGCACAGAGGCTTCATTGTTTGCCAGGGAGAAGATTCGTTCCATGAAAGAAATGACAAGACCCTCTAATCCTACCACGGACAAGAGCCCAATGTTCCTTTAAACCGGACAGAATGTACCAAGAGAAGAGAGCGTCTGTCGCTCAGGGTTTAGATGTGGATTAGAACAAATCTGATGTTATTCGCAGAAGGCTCTAAATGCAGGATCCCTACATTCCTACATGCGCCTTCCTTCTCCTTTCCATCTGGCATAGATTCTATGAAGCAAATCTCTCTCGGGTGTCTGTCCTGAACCTGTGGTCAGTTTCAATGGATGGCCTTCCGGATCAACTGAAACCTTCTACGTTCCACATTTAAAAGAACCACCATCCGCAAAGAGCTCCCCAACTTCAGCCTTTCTATGCCGATCCTTCATATGGTATAACAACAATAGGATTTTCAAATCCTGTTCTAATGATATCAAGACTAACAACTGACACATTCACTAGCACAATTAGCAGAAACTTGCAAGAAATGTTTGATTGCCCCCAAGGTTGGTCCCTCACTTATTTATATAATCAAGCTAGGTTCTATCAAAACAGGGGCCTCCAAACTTGGCAAGGTTTTTGGGCTTCAACCAGTGGTGGAATTAAAATGTTTTTACTACAGGTTCTGTGGGCGTGGCTGGAGGGGTCATGTGACTGGGTGGGCAGTTTCTGTAAGCAGGCCAAAAAAGATTAGGCTAGAAACACCAGGAAGTTTCTTTCCTGCCTTCCTTACAGGATTAACCCTGTAAAAAAAACAAAAGGAGATTTCTTCTAACAACCGGTTCTCTGAACTGCTTAGAAAATTTACTACCAGTTCTAGTGAACCTGCTAAAACCGGCTGAATTTCACCTCTGGCTTCAACTCCTGGCTGGCTGAGTAATTCTGGGAGTTGAAGTTCACAAGTTTTGAAAAAGTTGCCATATTTGGAGATCCCTGTATTAGACTATAATATGGGAAGATTTTTATTTTAATTATGCTCGGTCCTCTCTCAATTTAAATATCTTGATCTCTTCCTTTCCATCAAGCACATCGCATCAGGCAACCCACCCTACCATTCACCTCTGAACACCTCCCTTGGCACGGATACCCTTCCCCCAGCACTTCAGGATCTACCTATTATTCCAGGCAGTCAAGGTGAGAGGCTCTCTTAAAACATGCGGAGTTCTACTCTCCCAGAATCCCAAGGGACAGGGACAGGGACAGGGACAGACACCGGCTGAGAATCCCGAGGGCTGCATTCTTCCACCATAACAGAATGGCAAAGGCAGCTCTAGTATTTTTGCCTTTGATTTGGGGCGGTGGGGGAGTCGTCATTGTAAAAAGCAATCCGTGCCATTTACCTGTCCTGGCATTCTTCTTTCTGGTGTCTCTCCAGAAGGGAGCGGGGGAACTGCCTCATGCAGAACCCACACTCTGAGGGCAGTTCGCTCACTGCTTTTTCCACCGCCAGGTTTCGGCAGCAAAGGCTCTTGCTGATCTCACAGCGACAGTTGGGACAGGTGGCCTGCTCCTCCTTCAGCCGGGCATCTGCCAGCAGGTGGATGAAGCATCCCGCACACATCAAGTGACCGTTTGTACACTGTGGGGGGAAAACGGAAAGCAGAACTTCAGAGGCCTTCTCCAACGGGCAGCACGGAAACACACCTGCGTTTTAGCTACCTTCGAGCAGTTCAGCCCGGCCCCCCACACAGGAGTCTCAGGTAGGTGCTGGCATCAATGAAGGAGAATATTTGTAGCTCAGGGTTGACATGAGGGATCTTTGGTGGTCTCTGCACTTGGTGGTTTTCTTGCAGATGTTTTATTACTGAACTAGGTCAATCACCAGCGCTACCAATGATGATGTTCCCTAGTTTGGGTAATAAAGCATCTGCAAGAAAACCACCAACCTCAGACAGCACTGAGGACCCCTTAGGTGCTGGCTTTTTAAAGTTGTATTTGTTCAATAATGGCCTCCTGGCATCTCTACACAGTTACAAAAAGATGGCGCCTCTGCCAGTAAGAATCAGTACCAATAGTTCAGAATTCTGCCCACCTCTGTGTAGGCATTTTACAGATCACACTCAGCATTCTTGCTTTAAACTCAGAGCCCCGTGCAAACTCAAGCAGCCAGAACCAGTCTTTCCAAAAACAGGCACCAGAGCAGCACTAGACCAACTCTGAAGGCCTTTCCAAGAACTGAGGAAGGTGGAGAGATTTTTTTTACAGGTCATACACAAGACAGATGATGATGGAACATTATTTTGAGGTCCTTATACTATGAAAACACTGATCACTTTCAAGCTAGGGAAATCGGGACAGGCAGGGATTTTCCAAAAGCTTTGACTTGCACTTTTTAAGGATTACTAACTGGTTAAAAAAAAAAATACAAAAGCAGGCTAATTAGAGCAAATGTCTTCCCTATAATGAGGTATGGGTATGAGAGTTGGACGTTCAGAATGAGCTGACTGAAGAAGAATTTCCGCCTTTGGTGTAAATTACTGCATATACCACGGACAGTCAAAACAGTCAACAGGGAGGTGTTAAATTGTAGAAAACCAGACATATCATTACAAGCTAAAATCATAAGACTGCGTCTGATTTATTTTGGCCATGTCTTGTGTGCGAATTCATTGCAGAAGCCAATGATGCTAGGAATGGTTAGTGGGACAAGAAGAAGGGGGACAAGCAACGGACACGCTGGCTTGATCCCATCAAAGCTGGTACAAAGATGAACACCCAACAACTGAAAGAAGCTGTGATTGACATGGAGAGCCCTGACCTATAAAGTTGCCAAGACTCAGACACAACAGTTAAAACCAACTAACGAATTGGCTAAAAACAGAAGAGAGAGAGTAGGAATAAATGGGCCGATTTCTTAAGAGGGGAGAATAAGAAACGGAGTTCCTCATTTTCATTTTAGTGAGTTCATAATGGATCTCCGTAAACAGTAAGATGTTGAGTGATTAATCCATAGGTCAGAACGACGACTGCTCTATTCTTCTCAAGAAGACCCAAAACCATTTCAGACAAGTGGACTCAACAATGTTGAAGTGATTTAACATTCAAGGACCTCATGCACCCAACCAGTGCCATCCCTTGGGGGTGGGGGGTGGGGAGCCTAAACTTCCCCATCCCCCAAACAGTCCCTTTATGCCATGTGGACATCAACTTCCAGAATTTCTGAGCCAGCCAGGAACTCTGGGAGTTGAAGTCCAAGTCTTTATAACTTTGGGGAAGCCCAAAACGGTGAAGGAGGATCGGATATCGCGGGCAGGCTCTTCCAACAGGAGAACAGCCCTCCAACGAGAAGCCTTGCCCGCAGATCTTGTCCACGGCATTCCCTCCAATAAGGCAGCCTCAAAGCCCCCCCCTCTTCTTTTGGACAACTTTCAAGGGATATGAGTGCCATTCTCACTGGCAGAGTTGCAGGAGGCCATGGCAGCCAAAAATGGAGCTCAGCAGTCCATTTTCACTGACAGAGTGCTTGAGCCACTACAGATGCCAGACACGAGTGAGCCACGCCTCCCCCTGCCCCCCCCCCCAGGTCAAACACAACACCGATGTGGCCCTCAATGAAATCAAGTTTGACACACACACACCGTTCCAAGGCCATTCTACCAACAAAGGACCCTGTGCTAGCCTTCTTGGCTGCCCAGGAAGCACAGCTGCATTCCTGAGAGAGGGGCACTTGGTTTGAGAAAGAAGAAGCCAGCTTTTGAGGTTTATTCTAACGCCAAATGCCACACAGAGCTTCATGCCTTCATTGTACAGAAAAGCAGAACAATTATAGCCAGGTTTAAAGCCAGGGAGTGGCCTTTAACCGCTGCAGCACTGGCAGTTAGAAATCTTTTGACACAAAAGAACAGAAGAGAATAACAGAATTGAAGAGATTTTATAGGTCTTCTCGTCCAAGCTCCTGCTGAAGCAGGAAACTCTACACCGTTTCAGGCAAACCGTTGTCCAATTTCTTCTTAAAAACCTCCAATAACGTATGGTTTTAAACTTTTAGTCACCAATTGGATAACGCAGTGGTGGCGAACCTTTTACTTACTGAATGCTTTGTACATGCTTTGCGCATGCCATCCACACTTGCATGCGGCTCCTCCATGTGCGCTGCATGTGCAACTGCACCATCTGCACATGCATGCAGCTTTTGCATGTGCAGTGCACGCGCAGGCACTCACACACATGAGAAATTGCGTGTGCATGCACAGGAGAGCGCCAAAGACCAGCTGGATTTCCTGCTACATTCGCATGCATGCACAGTGGAGGCCCGAAGACCAGCTGGGTTTCTGCAATCATGCATGCATGCATGCACAATTGTATGTGCATGCTCAGCTGGAGGTAGATTGGCCAACAGCTTGTGTGCCCAACAAGATGGCTCTGCATGCCACCTGTGGACCCATGCCATAGGTTTGACATCACAGGTATATGATCTCCTGCTTGAGCAGAGGGTTGGACTAGAAGACCTCCAAGGTCCCAAGGCTGAATAGGGTACAATGAGTGATTGTTTGGCTTCCCAAAACAATCAACCCTGGATTTTCTCAAGTTAAGTTCAACTGCTGCCGATGACATCCCCGCGTGTTCTTCTTGGTGGCGTCGTGAAAGAGATTCGCCCCTCCGGAAAATTTTCGACTTCGGAGTCTGCCATCTTGATCACCCTCTCCACTTCCATCTGCTACGCAACACGGCTGGTTACGATTCCAGGCTCTTTAGAAAGAAAGAAAGGGCGGCCTCCTCTGGAGGCTTAGAGCAGTCAAGGCTTTTGGCCAGCCTGCCATTCATCTCCTTGTATCACACATAGTCCTTGACTTACAGCAGTTCATTTGGTGGCCGTTCGAAGTTACAACGGCACCGAAAAGGGAAGTTGTGGCCATTTCCCACACTTATGACCGTTGTAGCACACACACCCATGGTCACGTGATCAAAATTCAGATGCTTGGTAACTAGCTCAGATTTATGATGGTTGCAGTGTGTGTGTGTGTGTGTGCATGT
>JAEANM010007577.1:5851-17619 GCA_017656035.1 Myanophis thanlyinensis | reverse complement strand
CCCACTCACTGGAGACATCATCACTGCCTTAGCTATGGATCCTTGGTTTCTGGACAACAAGGACTCCCTCACAATCCGTGATAGACTAGCATGGAAAGGCACCAAGATCTATGTCCCAACGAGCATACGCATTAAGGTCTTAGAGCGCTGCCACGATGCGAAATCCACAGGCCACTTTGGGTTCTTGAAAATTCTCCATTTGGTGCACAAACAATTTTGGTGGTCGCGCTTCAAACCGGAGGTAGAGGACTATGTAAAAAGCTGTGTGATCTGTGCCACCATGAAGGGAAGGCCAGGAAAAACCCCTGGTCTCCTGCAGACTGTTGCTGAACCTTCATGGCCATGGGAAGAAATTGGCATGGATTTCATTGTGGACCTTCCCACGAGTGATGGCAAAACAGTCATTTGGACCGTCATCGACTTGTTTTCTAAACAAGCCCATTTCGTGGCTTGCTCTGGGCTCCCTACGGCGAAGAAATTAGCAAAATTATTTGTCCAACATGTTTATCGCCTCCATGGAGCCCCAAAACGAATAATCTCAGACCGAGGAGTTCAGTTTACAGTGAAGTTCTGGAGGCAATTGTTGAAGTCGATCAGAACGGCGCAAGGGCTTAGTTCTGGATTTCATCCAGCTATGAACGGCACTTCAGAAAAAGCGAACGCCCTGGTGGAGCAATATTTACATTGCTATGTTGATTACCAGCAGAGCAACTGGTCAGAACTTTTACAATTTGCTGAAGTTGCTTATAACAATGCTGTCCACAGTAGCACCGGTCTCACACTGTTTCAAATAACCAGTGGGATAGATTTTGTCCCCATACCAGAATTGCCACAGACACCCCCTTCCTCTATGTCCTTGCAAGAATGGATGGACTTTGCGAAAGAGGGGTGGGAGAAAACGAAAGCAGCTTTGAAAAAATCTGCAAAAGCCTATAAAAAGCAAGCCAATAAACACCGCTCAGATCCTGTTCCTTTCAGAGTTGGGGAGAAAGTGTATTTGTCAACAAAGTATCTGAAGTTGAAGATACCTAGCAAGAAATTGGGTCCGAAATTTCTGGACCCTTTTGCAATCGTGAAAATAATAAACCCAGTGACTGTGCAACTTAGCCTCCCCAGACTGTTGGACAAAGTGTTCCACAGCAGCTTGTTAAAAAGATGAGTGGAGTCGCAAACTAGACCTCCCACTGCAGCACCCCCTAGCCCTGTGATCGTACAAGGTCAAAGACATTATGAAGTGAAGAAGATTTTGGACTGAAAGATTTTATGGGGAGTTTTGATGTATCTTGTGCAATGGAAGGGATACCCTTTGTCCAAAGCTTCCTGGGTGAAAAGTCACAATATTAGCACAGATAGGCTAGTCAAGAAGTTTCATGAGGAGTTCCCTAATAAGCCCAAGGGCCCTCCTGGAGGGGGGAAGGGTGGTTGAGTTCAATGGGAGGAAATGTTTATTGGTTTCTCTCTTTTACAGGAGAATGTCTTTTGAAGAAGAGGGAGGCAGCCTGTGAAGATCCAAAAGGACATTTATGTACGGATGTGTGTGTTCCATTTTATATTATGCAGGCCATTTTATACAGTAAAATTCAGGCTATGTAGATCTTGACACATTTACACGTTTCTGTTGCAAGGTCGCTGAGAGGGCAAAGGGGGGAGATAGAAACGGCAACTTCTTATCTTGTTTTCATCCTTTAACTTTAGTTCTCATGAGAATTTCTTTTTGGCGCTTTGCACTTGGGATGGGAAATGTCTTCAGAAGTCGTTGGACTCCTTTTTGAAATGGTTGGACAGTAATTAACATGTGATAATTAATGGGGTGAAACTTTAAGTTTGACTTGGGGGAAGAAATCCCAGAAGCTTTAGATTTGGGATTTCAACAGACCGTACCAGGACAACGTCTTCAATAAAATCTTATTCTTTGGACTTTGCTTCTCTGGAATTCTGATTGCATTGGTGATATTGTGTGGAACCCTGACAACCACTTTCTTAAAGGATGGTGCAGTCAAGAGAACTTTGGATTCCTATACTATGGTCTACAGTACTACATGAAGGGCTTCTAGCAAGGAATGGTCTACACCTCACAAAAACTGGGAAGAAAATTTTTGGAACTGGATCAACTTATCTGAAGGACTTTAAACTAAAACTGGAGAGGGAAGGAGACCAATTTTAGGACCTAATCTCAAGCATAAACCTCAAGGAAATCAACCAAATGGTGAGAAAGAAGGGGAACTCAGATACAAAACAGGAGACATAGCAAGCAAACATAGGGTTAGTCAAAAAGGTGGCTATACATTAATGTTCAAAATATGAAGAACATGAGGGCAGATACGATATTGTTGCTTTTACCAAAACTTGGTGGGATGAAACCCATGACTGGAATGCACTACTAGAAGTATTTAAATTGTTTGAAAGAAACAAACATAACAAAAGAAGAGGTGGAATTGCATTACATTAAAGAAATAACCGCTTTTCTACAGAAATGCAAAAAACAAAGTATGAAAATCTTGAATGCATTTGGGTTAATATGATAGCAAAAAGGAATGATAATGCCATGAGTGCATACTATAGATCACCCAACTAAACAGAGGAGATAGATGAAATTTCTGTTAATCAGTTAACTAAAGTATGTAGTAACACACCACAATAGTGATTGGGTTTTTAACTATCTGACATCAACTGGGAGACAAACTCTCCATCAAGTGGGAGGTCAAACAGGTTTCTGACAAACCTAGCAGACAATTTTGTCATCCAAAAGGTAGAAAAGGGAAGCAAAGGGCTAGCTACATTGGACTGAATTCTTTCTAACAGTGATGAAATGTTAGAGGGGGTTGAAGTTGCAGGAACTTTGGGGGAGAATGATCATGTCATATTGGAATTCAACATAATGCACGCACCAGTAAAAGCTATTACTAGAAGCTAACATGGGGTTTCAAAAATGGATGATGCCAGACAAATCTTACCTCATTTTTTAACAAAGAAATACAATTAATGGATCAGAGAAATACTGTGGACAGTAAGGTGTTTGACAAAGTAGACCACAGGCTACTTTTAAGATAGAAATAAATGGGATACAGCATCACCACCAGATGGATTCACAATCAACTGACTAATCACAAAATGTATAGCCCTCAATGGAACTACATCTACATGGAGGGAAGCATGCAGAAGGGTACTTCAAGCTTTGGTCTTAGGCCCAGTACTTTTCAACATCTTCATAAATTATTTAAAAGAGAAGATAGAAGATAGAAGATAGAACTCAACCATTTTGCAGACAACACCAAGCTGGGGGAATAACCCAAGATAGACTCAAGATACAGAAGGATCTTCACAGACCTGAACGTTGCACCCTATTCAACAAAATACAATTCATGCTCAGAAAAGTAAGGCAAGAAAAAAACAAATCTACAGGTACAGAATAGGTGGTACCTACTCAACAGTAAGAGGGATCTAGGATAGGTTTGCCTCCAGAAGTTGTGGGTTGCCATCATTGGGGGTTTTCAAGAAGAAATTAGACATCTACTTGTCTGGGGTTTTCTGGGGTATACCAAAGGGTTAATTAATTTTAAATTTAAATTTAAATTTTATATAAACTTGTTTTAAATGTTGGGGTTATTTTAACTATGTAAATTGAATTTTAAAGTTAATCTATTTAAATTGGTTTTAAAATGATATTTAAGCGGCCGTTGTTTAATTATTTTAATTGTTCTTAATCTGTATTGTATTGATGTTGTTTTTTACTGGCTGTGAACCGCCCCGAGTCCTTCGGGAGAGGGGGCGGTATATAAATCAAATAAATAAATAAATAGGGTTTTCTGCTTGAGCTGGGGGTTGGACTAAAAGACTTCCAAGGTCCCTTCCAAATCTCTTATTCTGTTATTTTGTTATATGACAAATCTTAAGATGTGAAATCAAAAATAGTTACCTTTTTCACTACAAAAATCCAGAAAGGATACTAATAAGTAAATTTTAAATGAAAATTGTATAAGAACTATAAGTAATACATTTCTGGGAAAAAAAATGGAAATCTCAAAATATGATTTCTTAATAATTCATCCATAAAATATTTTCAGTTTTTCTCCTTAAAAAGTAGCTGTTGATGTTATTTGTTTCTATGGGGATTTTCTTGGAGATACAGGTTATTCTTCAGAGAAATGAATTTGAAGTGTTTGGTCATCTCGTCTACTCTCATATTTTTTATATCTTCTTTATCCTGCAACAGTTGTATACAATGGAAGATAAAACTTTTTTTTTCATTCTTCAATGATTTAAACAATTTATTAACTTGATGCCCTTGTGAACCATCACTTAAATAATTATGGAATGGAAATGAAAAAGCATTGAAGAACTATGAAAGAGCAAGTTGGATTGGATTTGAACATTTGCAGTACAAATGTTCTTGGGAAGGACTCAATAGAAATGCCAAACCCAGCCTAAACATCTGGCTGGCTGTGTGATCAATCATAATATATTGATATGTTCATTGGCATAGAAATTGTTACAACAGTTTTTATAGCTTACTCACACCTGAATATCTGAGGGTCCAGAGATCAGTGATGCCTCTTTCCAGATATGTTCAATAACATATGACAGTTGTCAACTTCAAATAGGAAAGCAGTTATATACTTTTTCAAACCTAGCCTTTATAGTCTTTTTTTAAAGGGTTGGATCTCTCTCTCTGTCTCCTCCCCTCCCTCCCTTAGAAAGTCTGCCAGGCTGAGGGAAAGTGCATGATGCAGACACCCCTTGCTCACCACTTTGCCTCCTCCTGTTGCTTGCGCTCTCCCTCTCCAGTCTAGCTTTAGACGGGAGGCAGCTCACAATTGTCCTTTCCAAGCCTACTGTCAGTGAAGCTGGGTGCTAGTGTGGGCTGACATTTTGCCTAGGTTTGTCTGGCTATCGGGGGGGGGGGGAGAACTGGCTTTCTTCCCAGTCCCCATCCATTCCCTCCCCGGCAGCCTCTCCTGGGTAGGTAGAAGCATGGAAAGAGAAGCACAGTCCCCAGGGGACTGGCCAACAGCACCTGGCAGGCTCGGGCTAGGGATTATTGCTTGGAGGATGCTGCCAGGCCTGGATGTGATGGCAAAGCTAAATGCAGAAATGCTGGAGAGGCCAGTGGTCAAGGCCGGTTGGCGAGGGCTCTGCATCCAACAAAGAGGCTGGGTAGGAGATTGGGGAAAGCACAAGTGGCAGAAAGGAAGCAGAAACCTGAGGGGGGGGGGTCTGAAGAGATCATGGAAGGCACGGATAGCAGAAAGGGAATAGAAACCTGGGGATAACCTGAAGAGATTGTGGAATGCTATGTTATCCTAGGAGGACAAGGAGAAAGGAAAAGAGAAACAGAAGGTAACCTTGCAGATGATTCTACAAGGAATCCAAAAGATTCAAGTTAAGGCGGATAATATTGAGAAGAGGACAGAGAATATTGAACAAAGAACAGAGAATATTGAACAAAGGACAGAGAAAATTGAGCAAAGGACAGAGAAGATTAATGAGAAAATTGAAAATATTCAATAGATGATGAAATATGAGGACAGACTTGAGAAAATAGAGGTTCAGGATGCACAGAGAGATAAGAAGATTGGAGATATTGATGCCCAATTAGATGTTCTTGAGAAAGACAGGAGTGGACTTCTAGGATGGGAAATTGATAGATCAGAATTTTATCTCAGATTTCAAAATGTGGAAGAAGAAAAAGGTGAGAATCTTACCTTTTTCGCAGAATCTTTGGAGATAACTAAGAAGATGATTGATGAAGTGTTTTCTGTCTACACAAGATATGCAATGAGAAACAAGTTGTCAGGAGAAGTTCATATTAGATTCACTAAAAAAAACCATCAAAACACAGATACAGCAGATGGCATGAGATAAAACCTTAAAATACAAAGACAAAGAAATAATAGTACTAAAACAGGTGCCTAGAAAAGTGAGGGAGATGAGAAGAGACTATTTATTCTTGACCAAAGAGCTACTTAAAAGAGGAATTAATTATAGATGGTTAATACCAGGTGTTTACATGGAAAAAACAAAGACACAGAATAGATACAGTTGAGAAAGCGGAATTATTTTTTCAGAATTTTTTGGAGCAAAAGAGGAGGAAATAAGAATAACAAAGAAGAAGTCCCCAAGTGAAATCCAAGAGGAAGGAGAAATAACAACTGGAGAGGAAGAAGGAGCTGTAGGTGGTGTACCTAGTGAACATGAACTAAGACCTAGAGTAAAGAATCCTTCACTGTTTAGTAACATGGAGGAGAAGAAACTGATTACAGTTAATATAAATGGACTTAATTCAACTATTAAGAGAAAGTATTTCATAAGTTGGAAAAACTAAAAGTTGATACTATTTGTCTACAAGAAGTACATATTAAGAGGCAATACAAATATTTACTGAAACAGCCCAAATTAGGAAAACTATTCACAACGTTGACGAATTACACACAGAGAGATGTAATTTTGTATATCAAAGAGATGATACCTACATAATTGATTTATAGAGATGATGATGGGAGGATTTTGATGGTGGAAATATTGGACAACAATGTTAAAATGCTACTAATAGCAATTTATGCACTTAATGATAATCAGGAAGAATTTTATAGAAAGTTACATTTAAAAATAACTGAACTGGACTATGTTAATATATGTATGATGGGAGACTTCAATGGAATAATTAATGATAAAATGGACTATAAAACTCAGAAAATAATAAAGAAAATAAGAAAACCACTGCCAAGATCCTTCTTTCAAATGGTGGAGGAAATGAATCTAAAACATGCATGGAGAGAAAGAAATATGGAAAAGAAACAATACCATTTTATTCAAATAGGCATGCATCTTGGTCCAGAATAGATATGATATGGATGTCAACAGAGTTAATTGACAAAGTGCAAGTAATTGAAATATAGGCAAATATTTGGACAGATCATAATCCTATGATGCTTACATGGAAAGGACAGAAATGAAGGAAAAAGACTTCCAAAAGAAAATTGAGAAAGAATTAGCTTTCTTTTTGAAAGAAAACAAAAAAAGAAGATACATCATTACAAAATCTCTGGGACACAATGAAGGCCTATACAAGAGGCCTGATAATGGAGTACACAGGGAAGAGAAATAGACAACAGAAAAAAAATGTTTAAAATACTGGAAAATGATTATAAGAGAATTGAAAAATCATTGATTATTGAAAAAGAATTACAGAAGACTGAAAAAAAGATATTAAAATTAAAATGGACTTAATTAAACATAAAATAGGACTTATGGAAAAGGAGGAAATAGCGCAAATAATTAGAAGTTCTAAGCAAAATTTCTTTGAAGATGCAAATAAACCAGGTAGATGGTTAGCCTACAAATTGAGGAAAGAAAGAATCAAGAAAAATAATTTGGCTAAAAAATGATTGTTATAAAAATGATGTGAAAAAGGTAATTATATAGGATTATTATGGCAAACTATATGACCAAGAGAAAATTTCTGAAGAAAAAGTTAAACAGTATCTACAAGAAGCGAATTTACCTCAAATTCCTAAAGACATTGATATAATGCTAGAAGGAAATATTACAATGATTTATTTATTTTTTATTTATTTTTCAAAATTTATATACCGCCCCCTCTCCCAAGGGACTCGTGGCAGTGCACAGCAAATAAATGATGGAGTTAATAGAAGCACTTAAAAAAACAAAATAACAGGAAAGCACCAGGACCAGATGGATTACCAGTGGAATTTTATAAGACTTTCCAGGACTTACTTAATTTACAGCTACTAGAAGTTATGAATGAAGTTATGCTAAAACAGAGGATGTCCAAAACGTGGCTAGAAGCATATATTACACTTATACTACACAGACCCATAACAGGTCCAAAATTACGGGCTGATATCCCTGCTGAATTCGGATTATAAAATCTTCACTTCAATTTTGACAGAAAGACTGAAAAAATATCTAAATAATTTTATTCACCCTGATCAAAATGGTTTTCTGCCTAAAACACATATTAAAAATAATATGAGAATAATTCTGGACACCTTAGAATATTATGAAGCACATCCTGAAAAGCAAGTGGCTTTGATGATTTTGGATACACAGAAAGCTTTTGACAATGTGAACTGGAGATTTATGTTATCTCAGCTGGAACAGATGGGCTTTGGCAAAAAAATTGTTCAAGCCATAGAAATGATTTATACCAAACAAACTGCAAAAATAATGGTCAGTGGTGAGTTAACTGATATTATAGAGCTAAGAAAAGGGACTAGACAAGGTTGTCCACTGTCACCTCTGCTGTTTGTGTTAACACTAGAAGTGTTGAATAGAAATATCAGGGAGGATAAAGAGATAAAAGGACTGAGAATTTAAAAAACAAGAATATAAATTGCAAGCTTTTGCAGATGACCTGGTTATAATGGAAGACCCACTGGAAACAGCACCTAAGTTAATAGATAAAATTGAAGAATATGGGGAAGTAGCAGGTTTGAAAATAAAGACAAAGCAACAATATTATCAAAGAATATGTTAGTAAAGCAAAAGAAAGACTTGGAGGAATTTCTGAAGATTCAGGTCACAAGCAAAGTGAAATATTTAGGGATATAAAGATGTAGCACATTAAAGGAGGATAACTATCTTAAACTCGAGCAACAGATCATGACAGATTTGACAAAATGGGGGAATTTGCAACTATCTCTGGTTGGGAGAATATCAACAATTAAGATGAATGTGCTACCTAGAATTTTATATTTATTCCAGACAATTCCAATTAAACTAGGGAAAGAGTATTTTGAGGACTTAAATAAAATAGTGTTGAAATATATTTGGCAGGGAAAAAAGGCAAGAAGTAAATTTAAATTATTACAGGATGTAAGTGCATAAGGAGGATTTGCCTTGCATAACTGGGAAATTTATTACCAGGCAGCAAGCTTGATGTGGGTCAAGGAATGGATAACGTTAAGGAATAGTAGATTATTGACATTATAAGGCCACAACCTACTGCTGGGGTGGCACGCCTTCCTTTGGTATAAAGGTACCAAAACACAAGGGTATTTTAGAAGACATTATATTTGAGAGGCATTTTTATTAAATTGGGAAAAGACTAAAAAGCAATACTATTCAAAAATTCCCCTTTGGTTGTCAACAATTGAAGCTTTTACATATCCAATGATATCCAACAAAGAGGAACAAATAGTTAGATATCGAGAGATATTAAATGAAAAGGGTGAACTCAAATCGATGCAAGCTTTACCGGAACAAGGTATAAAGATGAATTAGTATTCATATGTGCAAATACAATCTAGATTTGATGAGGATTTGAAAGTAAAAGGCTTTTATGATAAATTGTCAGACTCAGATAAAGTTCTAACAGGCACTGATGAAAAAATGATTAAAAATATATGGGTTTTCATTAGAAATTAAAATGGAGGAAGAGCAAGTCAAAGAAACAATGATCTCTTGGGGAAAGAATTTTGGTCATGGAATAGATTTGGAAAATGGCAAAAGTTGTGGTCTCAAAATTATAAAATGACTATGTCAACGGCATATAAAGAAAATTTGTATAAGATGTTTTACAGGTGGAACTTACTCCTGGTGAAAATTGCGAGAATGTTTAAGGATAAATCAGAAAAATGTTGGAAATGTCATCAGACACCTGGTACCATGTGTGGTGGACATGCACGGAGGCACAAAGATATTGGACTAAAATCCACACATGGTTGGAGAAAATGATAAAGCAGCACATAGACTTTAAACCTGAAATATTTTTGTTGGGAATTATGCTGGAAATATATAATAAAGAATTGAAATACTTGATTGTATATGTATTAACAGCAGTGAGAATTGTATTTGCTAAGAATTGGAAAAATGAAAAAACACCTATGCAGGAGGAAGTGATTAAGAAAATTATGGATTGTACAGAAATTAGTAAATTAACATTTGAAATTAGACCAAGAAGATAAACAATTTTACAGAGTATGGGATTTATTTTACCAGTGGTTAAATGAAAAGATATAGTTACTGAAATATATTAACTTTTTCTTATAAATAAGATTAATAAAAATATATAACCATTGGTTGAACATAAAATTTTAAGTATTGAGAATTATCTCATATAAAAATGTTGGAATAATAGATTAATCAAAGGAATATTAATAAATTGGTGAGATATGAATATATATTAAGATAAAATGATAATCTGTAATATAATTACAAGTGAAGACTATGAAAGAATGGCACAATTGTTTTTCTTTTGTAACTAACTGACACACTGTAAGCATAGAATTGGATGATTTTTAGGCTTATATGTTTTGTATGGTTTTTGTACATTTGTTTAAAAAAATAAAAATAAAAAAATATTTTTTTTCTTTAAAAGAGAGATTGTGGAAGGCACAGGTAGCAGAAAGGGAGCGGAAACATGGGGGGAGAGGAGAGCCTGAAGAGATTGTGGAAGGCATGCACGAATGGCAGAAAGGGAGCAGAAATATGGAGGGGGAACCTGCAGAGATCATGAAAGGCACAGGAAGGCAGTTCAGGACTCAGGCAGAAGAAAGGTAGGTCACGACCCACAGTGCAGGGGAGGTAGCTGGGTGAGGAGTGGGGATTGGGGAAGGCAGGTACCTGTAGGCTGCAGCAAACATGTGGTTTGAGGGAGTCAGAGAGAAGAAGCAGCTATGCCACAGGTGTCACTCTAGGCACTGGCCAAGACCACCAAAGCAAGATAAAAAGTGGCTGAGAGGGGCAGGGTCAGCCAGTGGTGGGATCAGCTGGTTCTCTGAACAGTGCAAAAAGTTAACCAGTTCACTTGAACTGGTGAGAACTGGCTAAATCCCACCTCTGCCCAAAGGTGAGTGTAAATAATGATTATCCTTCATATGTATCTGGAGTTGTTGGCAAAACTTGGGAGTTGAAACAGAATTTACAGAATTTAATTTTCCTTACTATTGCCACATTCTGGTTTGAAAGTTACAGTATTTTTACTACATAGAACCATAAAATTGCAAGGGACTTCAGAAGCCATTACAATTCCCTGCTTGGTACATGGAACATTTGGGACAGCTGCAAATAACACCTAAGTGGTATGGATCCTGGATGCGCTATTGCTTAACAACTAATTTTCTGCTTTCATATTTTGTTTACCCACTCAATTTATAAGGACTCTTCTAGCCTACCACTTCTTGAACAGGAATACACTTTTCAAAGATATTAGGGGAAGGGCAGGAATAGTTATTTAATCATAAGCCTTTAAAAAGTAAGCTTTTCTTAAAAGAAGAAAGACCTGACTTTTTCAAAGTTCCCAGATTGTTCTACAGTGGCTTCAGTTTATTGTCTTCTCAATGCTAATTTATTTACATTTATTTCCTCTCAATAATACCTAGATTTCAAAGCTTGAAGAAATATTATTAAAGGCACAATTGTGCAGTCAGTCCCAAATAAAGTAGACGAAATACTCATGAGAAAATAATAGTAGCACATGATTTGGTTCTATCTACTTTCAATTTTTTAAAATGCTTTTTAAACTATTAGCTGGATGAGGAGATGCTGGTGAAATGTGAAATTCATATTTAATTAGACTAAAACCTTCATGTTAAGACAGCAGTTTGAATAATTTGCCTGTTTCTGTCATGGATCTGTAAACTATTAATGCATTCAGGTGAGGATCATTTGTTTGTGATCTTCACTTTTGGTAAATTAAGGAAGGCTCTATTTGGGCTACCAGGCAGCATAAACCAAAGTGCTGCTAGGGCTGCTAGAGTAGCTCTGTTGCCTTCAAGTAGGAAGGAAAGAAGCCTTCTTCTACTGTA
>JAEANM010007576.1:0-17619 GCA_017656035.1 Myanophis thanlyinensis | reverse complement strand
CAACACCAGGATGTTTCTTTCCTGCCTTCCTTACAGGATTAACCCTGTAAAGTGGAAAAAAACCAAAATATTTCTTCCAACAACCGGTTCTCCGAAATGCTTAGTTTACTACCGGGAGTAAGTAATGCTGAATTTCACCTCTGATACCCAGGAGATCCTATTAAAGAAAAAATAATCAAGCCACACATTCCTATCTCTACCTATTTATTTTGTTTATTTGTTTTAGAGTTTAATTCTTTGGAATTAAACTTTAGATTGGATCATTCTTTTCTCTGCTTGAGAATTGGAGATACTGGCTCAATCTTTACATCAAAGTCATAGGACTGGGCTCCTGGCAGGGAGATATCCATCTCTCCTGACTTCGGCTGCCCCTCCCAGCCTCATTGCACTGCTAGGAGGGATAGTAAGCATGAAACTGAGCTAGCAGCACCTGTTAGCCACCCCTGGAAACAGCTGACAGGTGTGAAGAGTCTTATACTATGTTGAAACAGGAGAAATCTTATTTCACATGCTCTTCTACCTCCTATCTTGGTCTTTTATGGGCTATTTGGGAAATGGGTTTATGTTTGTTTTGAAAGACCACTAAATTTGCATCCAACCTGCTTCTGAACAAGGATCTATTGCTCTTTTAGACAAGGGTTGAGTGTATGCTGAAAAATATCCTAACACCTGTCAAGGGTGACATGGTTGCTTGATGCAATGGAACAGCCAACTTCTAAAGTCACCTTGCAACTGCCGTGTTTCTCAATTGTTTTTACGTTATTTTAAAGCAGAGGTTTAAGACTTTTCTGAAAATGCTACTAAAACCTAGGTCAAAAGCAGATCAAACAAGGGCTGATGAGGTGTATGTGTGTCAGGAAGTGTTGTATACCATAAAGAGACAAAAAATAAAACCGACTTTTTCAGTGTGCAGATTCCTGCCACGGTTACCCAGTGTTCATGTTGATCCAGGCTCAGCCTGGGATCAGCCTGGAGACTTGTCAGATGGACGAGAGAGATTTCTGCTTTTAAGAAACTCCTGCGCATGCACAGGTGCCCAGGGCTAGAAGGCAAAGGGCATGCTACCAGCTAAAACAGCTGTAATTGCTGGGCAGCAGTATGTGGGAAAGGCCTTGGAAGATGGAACAAAAAGATGCTGCCTAGAGCAGTGGTGGCGAATCTTTTACTTACCGAGTGCCGAAAAGTACGTGCTTTGCGCATGCCATCTGCACTTGTGTGCGGCTCCTCCACATGGGCTGCATGTGCAACCGCACCATTTGTGCATGCATGCAGCTTTTGCATGTGCAATGCATGCGTGCTGCGCACAGGCACACACACGAGCAATCACACATGCATGCACAGGACAGCTCCGAAGACCAGTTGGATTTCCTGCTGCAATTGCACGCATGCACAGTGTAGGCCTGAAGACAAGCTCAGTTTCTGCAATTGCGCATGCGTGCATGCGCAATCGCATGTGCTTGCTCAGCTGGAGGTAAGTTGGCTGACAGCTTGTGTGCCCAGCAAGATGGCTCTGTGTGCCACCCGTGGCACCCGTGCTGTAGGTTCGCCATCACAGGCTTAGGGAATGGGTGGATAAGAAACAGCATATTCCCCAGTGTTATAATGGGTAGGGCATGAAGCTCAGTAGAGAGAGACACTTAATTTATTAGCAGTAAAGGAGAGAGAGGAGACCCCTCCAAAGGTAGAATAGAATAGAATGGAATGGAATGGAATGGAATTCTTTATTGGCCAAGTATGATTGGACATACAAGGAATTTGTCTTTGGTGCATAGGCTCTCAGTGTACATTAAAGGAAATGGTACATTCATCAGGAATCATAGGATACAACACTCAATGATAGTCATGGGGTACAAATAAGCAGTCAAATCATACTAAGAGAAAATAATCAATATAAATTGTAAGGATACAAGCAACAAGTCATAGTCATAGTGAGGTTGGCTGGATGGCAGAACGATGAGGATAATAGTAATGCAGACTTAATAAATACTGTAGTTAGACTGTTGAGGGAATCATTTGTTTAGCAGAGTGATGGTGTTCAGGAAGAAGCTGTTCTTGTGTCTAGTTGTTCTTGTGTGCAGTGCTTTTTCAAAAGTCATCTAGGTTATGGTTGTCCCAAAGGTGCTTTTTCAAAAGGCAACTGGACTTTGTTTTTCCTTAAAGATGTTTTGCTTCTCATCCAAGAAGCACCTTCAGTTTTGAGAAGCAAAACGTCTTCAAAGATAAACCAGAAAGTCCAGTTGCCTTTTGAAAAAGCACCTTTGAGACAACCATGACCTGGATGACTGACAGAATCTTCATAGAGGAGAGGTCATGTTGTATTCCCAAACACAATTGTTTTGGGATAAAAGAGCAAACATTAGATCAAAATATTACACAAGGACAATGTTAAGCTGCTTCAGGGTTGGGAATGAGATGGAGACAATGTCTGAAGGATGATGAAAAAGGAAAAGTTCATAGATAATTTGTGCCATGGTTAGGCCAAGGGGGAAAGGCCTAGACAGGAATGTGGAAGTAGTGGCCTCCCTATGTTCAGTTACTAATAATCGGTAATATTACTTACTATTCCTAGTATTCCTTGGTATTGACTGAACTGGGAACTGCTGTTCAGCAATCAATCTGGGGACCAAAAGTTCTTGTGCACCTAAGAAATTAAAACCTGTGAGCTGGATGAAGGAATTCCTAATTTCCTACATTTTTGTTTCGTAGCATGATCTCAATGATGCTGTTATTTTTCATTCCCAAAAGTTAAATATAAATTAATCTAAGGTTTACTGCCTGAAATGAAGCCATAGGGGATAAATTTAGTATGCAGTTCTGAATTGGAAGCAAATTAATAATTGATCTGCTGTTTTGAAGCCAATGAAGAACCGTACATCTTTTCAGCCAAAGCTTTTCAGATCTTGAATATAGCAGCCTCAGAGAATTGACTGTGTTTCCACCAGATAATAAACCAGTCTTCCGTAATTCATGTTTATTTAGACTAAGTGAATCCTAATGGTGATCCAGCTTACATTTTCTGGTGTCAAGGGAATAGTAAATCTTACTAAGATCTGAAATGTCTATTGTTAAATGCCATTTTTAAAAGAGATAGCTTCTCTCAAAGTTGCTGGACTATAGATTTCATCAGCCAAGACCACATACTGGGATAAAGCCGAGAACTAAAAATCCAGCCAACATTACAGTCCAAGCATTCCTCACTTCGGTGTTAGAGCAATGGTTTTTAAATTGCTTGTCAGAAGCTCATCTGAGATTCTTCCACGAGATGAAGAATAAAGGACAGCAATTTTTTTTTGCCTAAATTCCATGGTAGTAAACATGGTGATAGATGGCAGTAAAGTATAGAAAGCTTTGATGCCAGCTAGTGGTCATCTGGATTTTTGCAGCCTCTGTCTGATAGACCTGTCAATGTTTCACAAGAATTCCATGCAGCAGAAGTATGCGTTCATGTGTTTTGGTGGGTTCCCATCTACTGCAAAAGTCCCAGCCAGCTGGAATTGTAAGGTCTCAGTAAGAGGGGGAAAAAATCCAGGAATACAACAAATTGTTTACTCAGGCTATAAGAGTCAGCCCGTACTCTTCTATTTCACCATGGATTGGACAAAATGAAACCTATTTTTCAGAGATAAAAAAGGTCCTTTAAGCACTTGGTAGAATATACACGAAGGCCTTGGAAAAGATTGTCAAGACTGAACTGCTTTGCTTCTTTCAAACTTTATCGCTATTCAACTGGCCAATGAACTGGAGGGAGAGAAGGATGAAATGGAGTGCTGAGAATTTGTGCATGGACCTTGAGAGCCTAGAAACTATCAAGGTCACGATTGTAGGTGCTCGAGAAGGTGGACTGTTCCCATAGCAAAAGGACACCTCATAACTTGACAATGTGATCACCCAGGGGTGGGAAGAAAAGGAAGCTGTTGTTTAACAAGGCAAGCATTTGTGTGGAAAACCTGAGCTGGTTTTGATTCTTCAGAACCAAAATGGCGTATCCAATAAACTTTTACTTGGGGAAATTCAAAGATCCTGAGTGTTTGCTTGTTTTGTTTGTGCATTAGTCAGACAGTTAGCAAAGATATTCAAATGCCATAATGTGTCTATACCTATAAAAATCAGAATCATGCAAGCCATGGTATTTACTCTAACACTCTAGGGAAGTGAAAGTTGGACTCTTCAAGCAGGATAAGAAGAAGAATATTCCTGCCTTTGAACTTTGATGTTGGAGAAGACTCCTTAGAATACCGTGGACAGCCAAGAAAGCCAACAAATTGGTCATTGAACAAATCAACCCAAAGTTCTCCTTCAATGCACAAATAACCAGACTCAAATTATTCTACTTCAAACACATTATGGGAAGACCCAGCTCTCCAGCGAACACACAAACTGTCCATAGTTGCAGGAGTCAGTATTATGACTGGTTGCACTGTCAGTCAGATGTTTAGACTGGATTTGGTATTTTGTCCACCTATCAAGTCCTTCCAAAGGACCTAGGATAGGCAGATGTTATATAATGTTAAATGTATCATCACAGGATGTAAACTAGTCCATGTAAAGCTATTTTTTGCAATTGACAGTATTGACTGATGATATTTTGTCAATGCTGATGGCATTAAAGTGGAGCTCCAGATATTTTGGAATTTCATTGCTATTGGTACTTATCTTTGCTTCCTTTTGCCACAGTCGTTCTACTTTTATTGGCAGGTCTTTCTCTTCTGTTCAGCTGTTTCCAGATATTGCAAAGTCTATTTACCAGTTGTTGTTTTTTTAAGGTCTGGTGCATTGTGTGTCAGGTCTGTCTGAATTCTAAAGTCACAGAACAGTTTAGCTTCTTCATTTTCTAGTAACTATTTCTGTATTGTGATCCCACCAGTTCTTGCTTGGAAGCAAGTGGTATTTTTTTGCATCATTGTTGCTGCTTTGTCATTCTGCTTTTTGTAATCAGTTTGTGTGATCTCTCAAGATTAGGCGGTCAACTCTTTCTTCAACTTCTTTGCAGAGATGGCATTTGCAGTCTTTTGCTATCTTTTCAATTCTGGCTTTGTATGCATTTATTCTTAAGGCTTAATCTTATGCAGCCAGAATTAGCCCCTCTGGATCTTTCTTCCACCATCCTGCTCCTGGACATTGCCAGATCTTGTTGCTATCTGCTTTGCCTGCTAATGTTTTTATGTACTGGCCTTGTAATATTTTGCCTTGCCATGTTTGTTTTCCTTTCTTCATATGGTCTTTTTTTAATAGGCCAGTTTGATGTTTGATATTCAATAAGCCTTCATGTTGTACTAAATTCAGTGCAGTTCTTCTTCACTGTCCTTCAGATATCTTCCCAACTTTCTTTAGTCTTCTTCAATTGTCCGGTATAATTGGAACATTCTAAGTCTGTCGATGTCACAGATCTGCCAATGTTACTGTTGGATCAAGGCCATGATTCACTGTCATTACTTTTCTGGTTTTCCTATCCAATCTAGTATTTCAGATAGCTATATCTAATGATTAGAATCACTCAGTATTAATTGCATGCTGCTACTGAATTTGGACTTGTAGATCTTCTTCACTCTTATGGTGTATTTGCTACTAACTTTCTTATTGTGAACATGAAGGATGCTCAGGTATTTATAGTGTTCATCTTCATCCAGACTCTTCATGTTCTTTCCAGAGGGCATCTTGATTAGCTTCAGTTTTCACTGTTCCCCCCTCTTGATGGTGAGGGTGGCATATCTGTTTAGTAAACAATTCCACTGCAATATCTTGGCTGCATATATCCAGTGTTGAGCAGGTATTCTATATCAGGTGGTGTTTTCACATGTAGGTTCAGATTGTCCATGTAAAGGAAATGGTTTAACCTGGCAGATGTTCTTGATGTTTGATAGCCATGGCCTGGATTGTTGAGTATTGCTGACAGAAGAATCCGTGGAATGTAGTAGTAGTGATAGTAGTGGTAGTAGTGATAGTAAGTCTCCTTGAAAGATTCCTCTCTTAACCTTTCTCATTCTGGCACAATTGACCAGCAATTTATTATATTTGTTTATTTAAAACATTTATATAGTTGCCCATCATCTAACCAACTCTGGGCAACTCCTAATCAATAGTTAAAACAACATATAAAAACATATTAAAACTATAAAACCAAACAGAATAAAATATTAAAACAACAAAGATCTGGCACCAACCCAACCTTCTAATGTGCAAGTTATCCAATCTTATCCCAGCACTTAGAAGAACAGCTAGATCCATGATGGTGAACCTATGGCACCGGTGCCACAGGTGGCATGCAGAGCCATCTTGCTGGGCACACAAGCTGTCGGCCAATTTACCTCCAGCTGAGTATGCACATGTGTGCGATTGCAGAGACCCAGCTGGTCTTCAGGCCTCCACTGTGCATGCACGCGATTGCAGCAGGAAATCCAGCTGGTCTTTGGAGCTCTCTTGCGCATGCATACATGATTGCTCGTGTGTGTGTGAGTGCCTGCGTGCAGCAAGCACGCATTGCACATGCATGCAGCTTTTGCATGTGCAGATGGTGCGATTGCACATGCAGCGCACGTGCAGAAGCCACATGCGAGTGCGGATGGCACGTGCAAAGCGTGTACTTTTCGGCACTGGGTAAGTAAAAGGTTCACCACCACTGAGCTAGGTCTTCAAAACTTCACAGAAGGCCAAGAGGGTAGAGTCCTGAACAAAGTTTCTAATGTTTCTAGCCACTCCTATTATTTCTAAGCACTTGATTATTCAATCATGGGGCAGGAAGTCAAATGCCTTCTTATAATCAATCCAAACTATATTCAGGTTGCCCTTTCTTGTCTTAACAGTTTTCCAGAATTGATTTGTCAATTAAGAACTGATCTTTTTGTCCCTCTGGTGTTTGGGTAGTTTCTTTTCCGCTCAGATGGAAAGAACTTGTTTTCAACCAGATGCTGCTTCAGCTACCCTACTAATTAGCAATTTAAAAATTGTTGGTAAGTAGGTAATTGGCTTGTAGTTGCCTGGTCCTGCCCTTTTGTTGGCTTTCTCATTATCATGCAGGTTTGACCAGATGTTAACCAATCTTCAATTTCACCTCCTTATAGTATTTGGTTAAACTGCTTGGCAATGAGAAGACCAGCCACATGTTTCAACCAAAAACCAGGCAGTTCATCTTCACCTGGTGCTGACTAATTCCTGATATTCCTTGCCCTTTTCCTGGAACTGTTCTTGCAGTTGAACATTTGCATTGTGCTATATGCTTTTTCCTGGCATGCTACTCCAAATATGCAATAAAGACATGTCCTAAATAAAAGATAAAGACACAATCCCAATCAGCACGTCAAGTATTCTGGAAATGGCCGGATCCTGGCTTCTGTGCATTCTCTAAGGAATGGGCTGGAAGGGGGTGGGTAGGTGGGATGTTGTATTTGGTCATGGATCCATCAAGTTTATATGAGGACTCATAGGAGACTTATCGGTGATTGGAAGGAAGATCTAAAAGTGAAAAACCATCTCCTGCCTCTGCACTTCTTCAGAAAGATAAATTGATTAAAAGTGACAGGATCTTGTAAAAACCTGCCTTCCCACTCACACGAGTTCTGCTGCTTTGCAGAAGTGCTGTTTCTGCCCTTTTATTTTCCAAAGAAAAATAAATGTAACAAGCAAATCAAGTTCTTTCATCATTTCAATCGTTCCTATCAGGAAGCAGCAGTAAGTCCAGATCTTCATCTCTATATCAGGAATTATGGTTGAGTTGAGCACAGAATGGTATCAAAAGGAATCACAATGAGAACTTGGAAATGTGATATTGTTCCAGGTATGATTGTCAGAAGTGTGTAATTTATCCATTTTGGAAAAGGCAATATTTTCTACTAATCAAAGGATCCAGCAATATGGGTTACTGCAGTGGAGATAGTGTGATATTTTACAGTAATAGTACTGTATTCATTAGTAAACACTTGATAAAAAATTGTTTTGTTTTTCCTTCTCTTAATTTATATTTTTAGTTTGGGGTTGTCTATTTTTTAAAAGTTTTTTTTATTTGTTAATTGTATGTGTATAATTTTTTTTATAAAAATAAAAATGAGAAACCTCGTTGATTTTTTTTTCATTAAGTCCAAGCCATTGGATGCTGATACACCCAGTATTTTAGCTTTCTTTGACTTTTCTTGGAAAGCAGCTATTAAATACCAAATGATTCTCCCCCCCCCAATTATTTTAAGTATAATTTGTTACTAGGTTGACACAAACTGATTGGTGTGGGTTAAAGAAATACAAGAAAGACAGTTTGTACTATTGATGTGGAATTTAACACTTGTTTTGTAACTTGCATAACACATTAACCTACTTTTTATTTAAACAATTTGGAGACTACTTGACTCAAGATGACTTTGGGTGGCTTACATTAATTTAAGTAATCAAAATAAAAATAAACTGAAAGAGATCATAAACAGCCAACAAGCAAACACTCTCTATCGGTAATCCTCGGCTTATGACCAAAATTGAGCCCAAAACTTCTGTTGTTAAGTGAGACATTTGTTAAGTGAGTTTTAAGACTTTTCTTGCCTCAGTTGTTAAGTGAATCTCTGCAGTTGATAAGCTGGTAAGCTGGTTGTTTTGAACCTAGCTTCCCCTTCGACTTTGCTCGTCAGAAGGTTGTAAAAGGTGATCACATACACAGCAAAAGTCATAAGTATGAAGTAGTTGCCAAGCACCTGAAGTTTGATCACATGAACCTAGCGATGCTTCAAAGATTCCAACTGTGAAAAATGGTTGTAAGTCACTTTTTTCAGTGCCATTGTAACTTTGAATGGTCACTAAAAGAACTGTTGTAAGATGGGGACTAGCTGTATAAGAACAACAAAAATCCTATGGAGCAGGGGTGTCAAACTTAAGGCCTGAGGGCTGGATCCAGCCCGCGGGGTGCTTAGATCTGGCCCGGGGTCCACCCTGGAAACAGCAAAGGACCAGCCCGCAGTGCCTCTGCCAATGAAAATGGAGCTCTGTTTTCACTGGCAGAGAGTTGCAGGAGGCCGTCGCAACCTAAAATGGAAGACACGAGGGCTGTGGGCAACCCTCCCGAGCTCCATTTTCACTGGCAAAGGGTTGCAGAAAGCACTGCAGACGAAAATGGAGCTTGGGAGCCTGTTTTTACTGGCAGAGTGCTCGGGCCGCCACAGGCGCCCCCAACACAAGTGACATCAAGCTGGCCACGCCAACCCCGAGGTCAAACATAACCCTGATACGGCCCTCAGTGAAATTGAGTTTGACACCCCTGCTATAGAGGCTCCAACACCTCTCTACTCAAGGGCCTGGGAGAACAGCCATATTTTGAGTTGCTTTCTGAACACCTTCTGGATGGGAGCTGTACCATCTCTGGGAGGGACTCCATATAACCTCTTAAGAAGGATCTAGGATAAACTTGCCACAGCCAATTCATCTCAGCTAGCTCTCCACGGCCAACTCATCATGGGACACTTCACCACGTGGGGCAACTTGCCACGGGGACAAAAGTTACATCATTTAAATCGATTTAATTTAAATTAAATTTTAACTGTTTATATTTTAATTGTTTTTAAACTGATTTTAACTGAATTTTAACTAAAAGGATAATGTTAATTGGACAGCCTTTATTTAATTATTTTAATAGGTTTTTAAATTGTCATTATATCTATGTTTTTTATTGGCTGTGAACCGCCCCGAGTCCCTAGGGAGTGGGGGCGGTATATAAATCAAATAAACCTAAACCTAATCATATCGAAGAAATTGTGAAATAGAATCATTAAATAAAGGATATAAAAGGGACGAAACAAAATGTGAATGACAAAAATTAAAACCGTTTTTAAATGATTTTAAGCAATTAAAGAACATGATTGAATTGTGCCATGGTGAGTTTTCCTGCAGTGAATTGACCACGGTGAGTTGGCTGTGGCATGCTAGCCAAGATGAGTTGTGGCAAGTTGTCCCATTTTGTCTTAAGAAGGTAGTAGTGGTTTATAGTCCTTCCCTTGATGGACAAAAAAAAAAAAAAAGGCCTGGGTTGTGAAGGACAGGGTTGAGTAACATCACGGCTCCCAACCTGGAAGCAAACAACTGCAAAACAAAGTAGATTCAAGTTGAAGTTCATGTATCCAAGCATTCCTTTGCCATTTTCTCCACGTTGCTGTCGGCAATGGAGACCTTCCTAATGTTCTCCACCTTGCTGCCAGTGAAACGGTGTGCCAGGCAGAAAAAGCTGGCCCAACAGCTTTTTAGACATGCTGTTTTTTTAATGTGCAGGGAGTTTTTCTTTAAAAAATAATAATGGAATATGTATAACACTTCCTGTTGTTTGGAGGGGCCCAATCTAGGGCAGGTATTTCTACTTGATTTCTGCTGAGTAGGCCAAGATGTCCCTCAAACCTTCACGACATAAAATGTCCTGAATGTGCCACAATGAGAGGACCTGCCTAATCACTTTTAGCTGCTCATTGTTTGCTTAACGATGGTCATCAAATAATTACAAAACATTTTGAAGCAGTGAGGCAGCCGTCCATCCCGAGCGTCAAGTCCTCTTTGTATGTTCAAAAGTTCATTGACTGTGTAGCATTGATTTAACAATTTTTTGCAAATTGTGTTACAGGTAATCCTCATGACCACAATCAGGGCCCAAAATTGAGCAAGACCGTTGCTAAGTGGATTTCCCCCATTTGATGATCTTCATTGCCACAGTTACTAAGTGAATCACTGCAGTTATTAAGTTAGTAACATGGTTGTTAAATGAATCTGGCTTCCCCGTTTGACTTTGCTTGTCAGAAGGTCACAAAAGGTGAACACATGATCCCAGGACACTGCAACGGTCTTATGTGTAAAAAACAGTGATAAGTCACTTTTTTCAGTTCTGCTGTAACCTTGAACAGTCACTAAATGGTTGTTAAGTTTGAAGACGACCTGTAATAACTGCTCCTATCTGTCTTTAGTACTAGTAACACCCTCCATTTTATGCCAATGGGTATTTTATCCATAAATACTTCAAATATTTGTGCTGGCAATTGGAGGTAACATTTCCTTCCCAACTCCTTAAAAAAAATGGCTTAATGTTTTGTCTGCTCCCTTACAGTGACATTGCCACACTACCGCCACTGTCATGTTCCTTTGGTACTATTACTACTACCTCTATTATTAAAAGCAAATTAAACATGTACCCTGAAGGGGTGAGAATTGCCCATCTTCCTGCTACTCTTGTAGCCCATGATTTACAAACCCCAAATGAGTGGTTTGCAAAGTCAAAGCCAAACAAACCCCATCATGGTTAAATATGGTTAATTCTAGCATGAAATAATCAGGTCAAATAATTGTTTTCAAACCATGCATTTTAAATCAAAAGGATGGTTGGTTGAATTGTACACCAAAAAAATCCAAACAAACTCCACCCTAAAATAAAAAACTATTTTTTTAATTATTATTTTATCCATGGCTTAATTTCAAAGGGATGTCCAGAAAGAAAAAGTCAAGATTGTATCATCGTGGCTGCTGTTTTTGCTTTTTCAGCCTTAGCCATGGATTCTGTTCACTTTATGAAATTGGACTCTGGCTATTTTATTGTTAGGATTGTAACCTGTCAAGGATCTCTCGCTTGCTGCGGACAAAATAAAAATAAACTAACAATAGCAATCCATAAATTTTACAGGTGGGTAAACCTCATTAGCTGAATCTCTGTTGCGCTGGAAAACTAGAAAAAAAGAATCGAGGATGGAGAAACTTGGAAGAGAAGAAAAGTAGAAGAAGAGAATGAAGGATGGAGAGCAATTTCACAAAGTTTTCTGAGAAAATGGCTTCTGCCTTTATACATAAGAGTTATGATCCTAGTGCAGACTCCTGAATACGTGAGTCTAACACAGGATTTACTAACCCTGGCAAGTTTAAGTTGTGTGGATTTCAACTCCCAGAATTCCCAGCCAGCCAGCATGCTGAAGTTGAAGTTCACCTGTCTTAAAAGTTGCTAAGCTTGAGAAATACTAACCTACTTTATTTTTATTTATTTACTTATTAAACTTATACATTGCATATCGCACTGTCAGGCGGCTTAATACGGTTGGCAAATTTGGGGTTTGCGGGGTTGTGGAAAATGTTTCCGTGTAGTCAGGCCCTTGTCCCAAGCAGAGAGCATCAGGATGTCTCCCAATGGAAGCAAAACTGTTACATCATGAGACAGAAACAAAGGTGACATCTGATGACACTTTCATACCAAAAATTTTAAACTTTGGCCAATCAGCCTGCGGAAAGAAATGCTTTTTTTAAAAAAAACAATGCAGTTTAAAGTTGAAGAGGGGAGATAAAATACTAACGCTGAGCATGGCAGTGAAAGCCTTAAGAGCAGGATCATTAGGGATAAAAACTCTGGCGCCACCCCTTCTCTCGGAACCCTAAACAGGTGTTTATTTATTTGTGGTTAATCCAGGGCTGCATGCAGTTGACATTAGGATGGCAGCCCCATCACATGAATGAAGTGCTGGCTAAGTGTGATGCTGATTCCAATTCATCCAGATTTCTACAATGCCTCCACTGATTTTTCTCTTCCTTGGGGGAGTCCCCACTGCCAGGGCAGTAGCTAAACAAGGGGATGGATATACTGTACCCACCGAGGTCTTAAGGCTGCCTGGCCCACAGGATGGGGATGAGAGGAAGGCATCCTGGTGAAGACACCACAATGGACGAAGACACCACAATGGGCGGTTCTTCTGCTGGGGTGCTGCTGATAACCAGCTGCTCCTTTCAACATTCTTCCAGAAGAGGCCCGACCTCAGTGCACTTATCAACTTAAAGAGTTAGAATAACTTTGTCACAACCCAACCTGCCTTCCATCGAGGAGCTGCGTACTGCACGAGTCAAAAAGAGGGCTGGGAAAATATTGATGGACCACTCACATCCTGGACATAAATTGTTTCAACTCCTACCCTCAAAACGACACTATAGGTAACTGCACACAAGAACTAGACACAAGAACAGCTTTTTCCTGAATGCCATCACTCTGCTAAACAAATAATTCTCTCAGCACTGTCTAACTATTTATTAAGTCTGCATTACTATTATTCTCATCGTTCCATCACCCACCCACCCCACTATGACTATAATTTGTTGCTTGTATCCTTACAATTTATACTGAGTATTGTCTCCTAGTATGATTTGACTGCTTATTTATACCCCATGACTATCATTAAGTGTTGCATCTTGTGATTCCTGATGAATGTACCGTTTCCTTTTATGTTCACTGAGAATCTATGCACCAAAGGCAAATTCCTTGTGTGTCCATTCACACTTGGCCAATAAAGAATTCTATTCTATTCTATTCTATTCTATTCTATTGAATGTACACTAATCGGCATGCATTACAATGAAATTTTGTTGCATAGGGCTCTCTAAAAGGTATCCACCTCCAATCTACCCTAAGCAATCTTGACCAAAAATATGAACAAATAAATAAAAATCACGCCTTTACCCATGTACCCACACATGTTATATGACCCGGACTAACAACACAGGCCAGTTCAGAGGTGTATATACGTACATTGGGCCAGAGAAATGAGTCTTGTGAGGTTACCAGGCAGAGGGCCTAGTGGGGCGAAACAAAATGCAACGGCCACAAACCAGGATCTGGAGCGCTCGCTTAGCATACAGCCTGCTAACCCGCAACTGCGGCGGCGGCGAGTCTGATGGCTCGGCCACAATCAGAAGCGACCGGGATGCCTTGGGAAATTAGGCCTCAGGCTTCGCGGCATCTCACTCGCATGCTAAGCGACGGAATGAAAAAAGGCCTTTCAGCTCTTCGTTCCCACTGTGCCCCTTTCTTGGCAGCCCCATCCAACCCACCCCATGTCCCCCACTTTCTCACACGCAGCGATTCTTTCCAAACTCCTAAAACAGCATTTCTCAACCTTGGCAACTTTAAGATGTTTAGACTTCAACTCCCAGAATTCTGGGAGTTGAAGTCCAAACATCTTAAAGTCACCAAGGTTGAGAAACACTGCCCTAAAAAAAGGGTTTGCTTGGGGGGGGGGGTGAGATGGAGAGGGTGTTCCCCTGGCCATCTTGTACCTTTTTTGCAGCAATCACCTTTTTTTTTCCAGCCAAGGTTTTCCTCCCTTGCCTTTCCAAAGTTGCAGGCGCATCCTGACTCTGGAGGCTTTATTTATAGACTTAGACTAGAGCTGGAAACAGAGGTGAAATTCAGCGGTTGGCACCGGTTCTATAGAGCCGATTATTAGAAAAAAATCTCCTTTTGTTTTTTCCCCCCACTTTGCAGGGTTAATCCTGTAAAGATTAAGTTTAGATTAACTTTACAGGGTTAATCCTGTAAATAAGGTGATTGTTTGTAGCCTAATCTTTATTGCCTTGCTCATAGAAACTGCCTCTGCTTATTACATTCTAACTTTGGTGAAGTTTAATTCTGTGCTTGGGGATGTTTAATCCTGTGGCCACGCCCACAGAACCGGTAGTAAAAAAATTGAATTTCACCACTGGCTGGAAGGGACCTGAGGTCTTCTAGTCCAGCCCCTCCTGTTCAAACAAGAGAACCTCTTTCTTACCTACCATCTCCGACAAGCGACTGCTCCGGTCTCTTCTTTGAAACCTCCAGCGATCACGGAGCGGCTCGTTGTTAAAAAGAGACCAAGGACAGTCGCTGGTCTGGAATGCATAAACATTTCACTGCATTTATACCCATTTCACTTGCATTTATACGTATTTCACTTGCATTTCGTACCATGTATGGCTGCGCATGCGATGAATAAAAATTTGATTTGATCTGAATGGTACAGAGGATTCGAGCGGGGGGGTCGGACTAGATGACCTCCAAGGTCCCTTCCGACTCCGATGTCCTACGTTCCAGCGTCGCATCCCTGGAACGAATCGCCGGCCGCAGCCGCTCGTCCCTCTCTACTCCAGAGAGAGAGAGAGAGATTTAAGCGCGCGGGGGTCCGGTCCGGCCGGGCGGTGGGGGAAGCCTCGCTCCGGCATGTCACTCAAAGAGGGTTCTTTTCCGCCCCACCAATGAGGACTCTTCTTTTCTCCCCCCCCCCTCCCCTCGCCGCCCCCTCCCCCTCGCCTCCCGCCTCAGCAAGCGGCCGCGCGACGGCCCCGCCCCTCTTCGCTGGGGCAGGCGGGCCGCGGGCTCTCGCCTTGAATGAACGGCGAGCGGGGCGGCTGCGGAGAAGCGGAGTGCCGGGGGGTGGGTGGGCCGGAGGGACCGGGCCGCCCTTTCACCTCGCCCACCTTTCCCTTGAGGGGAGAAGGAGGAGGAGGAGGAGGAGGAAGGCTGGGCGGCCACCACAAGAGCTGTCCTCCCGGGGGGGGCGGGGGGCGAAGAAACTGACGGGGGTCTGGCGGCTTACTCCGGCTCGGGTCTTCGGGTTCCCCCCTCGCACCCCCACCCCGGCCGTGAGGAGCAGGTGAGAGAGAGAGGGAGGCCGGCGGGACTCGGCGGAGGAGACGGGACGCCGGTAAGTAAGCCGAAGGGTCTGGCGCGCCTCGGGACCTTCTCGGGCTGGGAGAAGCGGCTGCGACGGGTCGGGGTGCCGGAGCGCTGGACTGACTGGCTGGCTGGCTGACTGGCTCGCCCCTCAGGTCATTTGTGGCTTCCACCGCCACAAACGTGGGACTGGGATTCCTGGAGCCCCCTGGGTGGCGAAGGGAGGGAGGGAGGGGGGTGCTGGCCGGGCCCCCTCCGCGCCTTCGCTTGGAATCTGCCCCGGCTGTCATTTGGGGAGCGGGGGAAGCTCGGCGAGGGCTGGGCAGGCCGGGCTGCAGGGTTGCCTTGGACTCTGCCAAACTCCTTTGAGTTGCGCGCCGAAGAGCCAGGCGCCTCTGGGCCCCGGACAGCAGCTTCCCCGAGGGAGGGAGGGAGGGAGAGAGGGAGGAGAAGCCCCCGTCCCGTCCCGTCTCGTCCCGGGAAAGGGATCCCTTGGCTCAAGAAGATCGCGGCTCCCCTTCACTTTCTCTGGCCGAGTTGCGGTGGAGGCTCTCCCGCCGTTTCCCCCGAGGCGTTCGAACTCTCGCGGTCAGAAACCCCCCGTGACTGACTGACTGACTGACTGACTGCCCGGGGATGATGCCTCCCATCATCCCCTGGCAGTCCTGGGGTTTTTTTTTTTCTGACCTCGAGAGTTCGACCCAGCCAAAAGGGGTTCGGGGAGAAGCTGCGCCGATCCAGAAGAGCTTTCCCTAGCTGGGCGAGGTTTGCACCGCCGCTGGCTCCGAAGCGACCCCAAAGGCACACTTCTGCCGGCGGCGGATGATGGGCATCGGAGTCCGGCAGTCGGAAGGGCGCGTGGGGTTGGGAAAAGAGGTGGGGGCGGTCCGCTGCCCACCCCACTCCTCACCCCCTTCGGGCTCCCACCCAGGCGAGGGTGGCGGCGGAGAGAGAAGAGCAGCTGCTACAAGTTGTCAGGATCCGAAGCCTCCGGAAGAGCCGCAGCTGCCGGCGGCTCTTTGCCCTTCTTTGCCCGCCCGGCTGCCAGCTGCCTCGGGAAACTGGGTTGCCTGGTTGAGCGGGGAAGGGGCGGCTCTGCAAGGAAGAAGGGGGGGGGAAAGAGATTTAATGGGGGGTGGGTGGGCTTGAACCTGCTCTTCTCTAAGCAGATTGTGGGCTTAGCCCTGCAACTCCCACTCCCTGAGCTTGGTCGTTTTCTAACAGAGGTTTCATTGCCCATCATCCAGCACTGATGATGTTACTTAGTTTGGGTAATAAATGGAAAAAAAGGACCAAGTTCAGAGAGCATCAATCGTTTCAACCATGAGCTACCAGATATCTTCTCCTTTACTGGAAGTCACACTCCTTTTCTGGGACTTCTTTTGAGCTCCCTGGGATGCCAGGATTGGAGCTCCAGACTGGGACAACCCCAGTCATCTGTTCATTAAAGGCACAGAATAAATCTTTAGTCCAACCTTGTAGAAATTGTTGTTCTCCGTGATCTTCTCTGAACCCAGGGGATTTACCTCTTTCCTTTCATAGCTGATCAGGAGATGGGCCAGTTTTAGGACTTCACCAGGTATTACCTGCACGGCCAAATGAGGAGAGACCCACCTGGTACCATCCAACTACATCTTTTTCTTCCTGGTGTTTCCTGCAAATTCAGGGTCTGTTTTTCTTTGGGGATCCATTGATCCACAGGAATAGATTGACCAGCTTGTCATCCAGATTAACCTCCTGAGCTGAAAGAGCAGGACTGGCCCAACTAGCTTTCATGTCTAAAGCAAGGCGGGACTAGAACTCACAGTCTCCTGGTTTTTAGCCTGATGCCTCAACCACTAGACCAAACTGACTTTCTGCCATTCTGTTACCATACACATAGAAAGTTTCAGGGTCCCTGTTTAGCAAATGAGGGAGAGGGCAGGAACCAGTGATTCCATTATCTGTCCAACAGAGGTGCTTCCTTGCTGCTGGGCCTCCTAGGAAGTTGTGCAATGTCGTTGAAACCCACCCACCCCCCTTCACTGAAAAGGTGGAGGGGGCTCCGCATTTCCCTGTTTATTTCTGTGCTGCAGATAAATCAGCACAGACCACAAGCTGCCGATGAAGCATGTTCCGCTTATTGAAACTGGCCCTGTTATTACTACATACTTAATGCAATGGTATGTGAGAATGACCTTGGGAAACAGGGCAAGGAGAGGCAACCAAGAAAACAGTCA
>JAEANM010007575.1:0-17620 GCA_017656035.1 Myanophis thanlyinensis | reverse complement strand
AGCTGAGTATCATCAGCATACTGATGAAAACTCACCCCAAAACCACGGATGATCTCACCCAGCGGCTTCATATAGATATTAAACATCTAAAATAAAGTCTATGCATCAAAGTCCTGGAGTAGTGCCATGACGCAAAATCAGCTGGCCGTTTCAGGTTCCTAAAGACACTCCACCTACTGTGGAGGCAATTTTGGTGGCCGTGCCTCAAGATGGAGGTGGAGGACTATGTAAAAAGCTGCGTAGACTGTGCCACCATGAAGGGCAGGCCTGGAAAGCCTGGCCTTCTACAAACAGTGACCAAACTTTCCTGGCCATGGGAAGAGATTGCCATGGACTTTATAGTCGACCTCCCTTCAAGCAATGGGAAAACAGTCATCTGGACAGTCATCAACCTGTTTTCCAAACAAGCCCATTTTGTGGCATGCTCCAGACTTCCTTCAGCCAAGAAATTGGCAAATTGTTAATCCACTTACACAGAGCCCCAACCAAGGAGTGCAGTTCACAGCAAAGTTTTGGAGGCAATTCTTAAAGTCAGTAGGGACAGTCCAAGGACTTAGCTCGGGATTTCATCCAGCTACGAATGGGACCGCCGAATGTATGAACACTATGGTGGAGTAATATTTGAGATGCTATGTGGACTATCAGCAGAGCAACTGGACGGATCTCTTGCCTTTCACTGAAGTTGCTTACAACAATGCCGTCCACAGTAGCACAGGACTAACGCCATTTCAAGTAACCAGCAGAGTGGACTTTGTCCCAATGCCAGAACTGCCCAGGGAACCCCCTTCATCTATGTCCTTGCAGGAGTAGATGGACTCATTGAGGGAGGGATGGGAGAAAGCTAAAGCTGTGCTGAAGAAGTCAGCTAAGGTGTATAAGAAGCAAGCAGACAAGCATCAGTCCAACCCAACTCCTTTCAGAGTGAGAGTATATCTGTCAACAAAGTATCTGAAACTGAAGATACCCAGCAAGAAATTGGGGCCAAAGTTCCTGGGTCCTTTCCCCATTGTTAAAATAATAAACCTGGTCACGATGCAACTCAGCCTCCCTCGATTGCTAGGAAAAGTGCATCCAGTGTTCCACAGCAGCTTACCCAAGTGCCGGGCGGACTCTCAAACTAATTTTGCAGTCCAAAAGTCCCCTTTTATGCTTGACAGGATATGGTAATCCCTTTTAATTTTTCCCTTTCTTCCGCCCTCAAATCCAGTACTGCTTTTTGGAGAAAGAAAATGATACGTCTGTCGCCAACTGCTATACACTCTCATTTATCTTGTTCCCTCTCCTCTTCCTAAAACCTATTCACATCCCCTTGCCTTGGGTGAAGTTTCAACCCTGACAGCAGCCAGAGGATTAAAAATATGCTAACCTTCAAAATCTCTCTGTTTTTCCCCATTTCTTTTCTCTCTCTCCCTTCTTCCCTCTCCCTCCCTCCTCCCCCCCCCCCCTCTCAGTAAAAACTGCAAGTAAGGATGGTGATCTACTTCATTTTCTGGAAAAAAATTATCATCTTTCTTTTCAAACTCTCTTACAAGCTTATTTAGCCTGACACTTTTGTCTCTTTTCTTAGCTTCCTGGACATATAGGCTTTAGCTGACCTGTTGATAGCACCATTAACTTTGGATCTCATTCACCTTACCAAAGGACTTGACAATCTTCTTCATCTTCTGTACCCCTGGCATCAAATCAAGCTGCAGCAGAATAGACAAATTTATTTGGCACAGCATAATTATTTCAGCCTGAGCCATGGAGTTTCTGCAGGAAACCATTCTTGGAATACTAAGGATACAGCATCAGTTTCTATCGGGAGTTTGAACACACCTGGCACTTGCCCAAGATAAAATCTGCACAATATTTGGAATATAAAAGCTGCCTTGGCAGAAAATTAATGTTTGAGGCGACTTTCACACTTTAGCCTTCATTATTCACAGAGAATCCAACTTTCTGAGTTTATTTGCTAATTTATTTATTCATTAGATAGATTTATATTGAGTCTTTCCAACACACTCAGAAAATTCAAGGTAATTTAAATAATTTAAAATTGCTAACATCTAGCAAAAATTAAATGTTGAAAGCATCTAAAACAATAGAACCAAAGATTATAAAATACATAAAAGTAATTTTAAAAACTACTGTAATGCCAATTGCCTATTAGAACTTTATAATTACGAGGCAAACAGATTGAGAAAATATATACGGAGCGAGCGTACAATGCCAGTTTATCACAGCAACCTTCTTTCCATAAGCATTCCTTTAACCCCTTTGCACAGTGCAAGGAATGATCCAGAGGGGGCACGCTCATAGGTTTGGCTGAACATAGTTAGAAATCCTCCCTGCTATTCATAATCCACATCATGCAGGCTTCCTAAACATGAATGCATGGCAGGTCGAGGGAGGACAGGAAGCAATCCTAGTTATATTCAACCAAATACAGAAAGATCTGACCTTTCCATGGGCAAGGCCATCGAGTGTGGAATCACAGCGATACCCATGAGGACATGATCCCTGACTTTCCATGCTGCACTTTATGAGAACCTATAGGAGGCTTAAATTTCTGGATTAATGTTAAGGAGTGTATTTCTTTAAAAACCATTTATATAACTGATGCTCTGAGCAAACAAGTTTGTACTATGCTTAAATCAATAGAATGGGATCAGGTGATACAAAAGTCTGTTCAAAAATAGCCTCACATCTCAATTTGTTGTGAATGTCATATTTACAAAATTCAAATTTAGGGAATTTATTGCTTTTTTTTTTTCCATTTCCTGAACACGATTTTTAATATGCATGACCACTGCAGATACATGAAATATTTGTCTCTGAATCGTGCTGGAAAGTTGGCTCAGGTTCAGCAAAAAGCATTTGGGAATTACTAAGTACAAGGAAGCCGCAGCAACGCAGAGAGACTGAGGTTCCAATGGGTGGAAATTAAAGGAACCCTCTTCAACCACTTTCCCCTCCAAGCTACTGGGTGCTCAAAGGTCTCCCAACTGAAGGATCACGTTAAATCCAAGAAACACAAGAAACTGGAACATTCAATGGGCCATAAAAAGAGAAAAAGGCAGCCTTGAGGAACTTGAACTGAACAAGTACTTCAAATGTCCTTAACTGCTCTAGAGGCTCTTTGTTGGGGAGGGGGCATAACACCTCAGCTGGAAGATAACAGTCTGCAGTGGCTTCCTTTTCTTGCAGTGGCTGCAAACCCAGGTCTGGACAGGCCTGGCACTTTTCAGAAATGGGGAAAAGTAGCCTGTTTCTCTTGGAGAAATAGGAGAAACCGTGGCACCATTCCCTTCAGACAGCTGACAAAAGACCTCCCTCTTACCTGAAAGCAACAGTTTAAATGGGCTTCTTTGTCATTTCCCTGACAATAATAGAGAAGAGATACACAGGGGTGGGACGAGAGAGATAAGCACCCTTCTCTCCTGGGGGCAGCAACTGTTTTAGTGAGAGTTTCATGGCGGGGGGGGGGGGAGGGAGGGGATTTCCCCCTCCCCCTTTGACCTAAGGTAGCTCACTATTCTGCAGCACAGCACTGAGGATTAATTTAGAAGTGTCTCCAAAGAAAAAGCAAAGATCAGTGGCGGCTCCCTGTTGTGTCCGTCCCCCCCCCCCACCGTTACAGCTTTATTAGACACAGCTGTGCTCCGGACTGATATCCCTCTGGCACAACTGCCCAGGGCACAAAAGAAGGGACTTACTTCCCTCCTTCCCCTGCCCCAAATCCCCATTGAGCACAGACAATGCATTCAGAGGTGGGGAGATGGCGGGAGGGGGTGTGTGTCAATGCAGCTGTATTTACAGGCAGGCCAAGTACAGACTCAGAGCACTCCATGCATTGCTGCCAGCCAGCACTGCGGCTACACTTCCCTTATCCCTGACAAACCAGATTGCTCCTTATTATTTATGGTTTGGCTTTATTCTCTAGGACATCATGATCCTCTCTCAGGATTTGTGCCCTTTCATTTTCCAGGCTTCAATAATTCCTGAAGTGCAGCTTCATGTGGTTTTGTGATTGTTAACCCAGCATGTGGATGAGGCTCAGGCCATTAATGCTCAATGAATCTTATGTAGCAAAACATAGTCTGCAAGACCATTTTCTCCTTCATTGGCAGTCAGAAAGCACACTGCAGACTCTCCTCCACTGAGCAAGGTATACGCTCACCAGAGTGTGTTTTCCAAAAACACACTTGGTATCACACCAAATTTGTACTTCTTCAAGCTCCGTTTGGGACTTGATTGATCTCACAGCATTCTCTGTTTTATTTCTGCATCTTCTCTGGTCTACTACAAAACTGCATTTTTCCTTGGTTCCAGCTGTGGCTGTACTTGTGGATGGACTCAACTGGTCCTTGCTTGTCTTCATTCCAATGGATGTTCAAGCATAGGGTTCATGGCCCTGATCTCCTCAGAACGTCTCTCCCTTCTCTCAATCCTGCCACCATCGCAACTACAATCACACTATTGGGAAGAACGGATGCATAACAGCCTTTTCCCTTTCCAAATTCATTGCTTTCAAAGGCAACAGAAGAAGGGCAACCAGATTACTGGAACATTTCAAGATACTTCAACATTTTTCAAGAGAAAAGAAAAATGACTTGGGAAGAAGACTTCATCTTTTGCATCTTCTGGTGTAAGCTGAATGAAATACCAAAGATGCATTACAGATCTGAGATCTTTCATTCCATTATCAAGGTATGTTTTGAAATTTTGAATTATTTAAGCAAAAGCACTTACTTTGTGATTTTTGCCATGCCGGTACATCATCCAGTCTTCTCCATTTGTGCTGACCTCCAGTTTGTATGAACGAACATAGTATCCATTTTGTGTTTCTCTGGAAATGGCGCCCTGAGTAGCAATGGCTGTGAGTACTGTCAGAAAGCGAAGATCCACCTATTGTAGGAGCAGGGGATGAAGACAGAGGAAGATTAGCAACAAAAGACTTACTCCCATTCCCTGAAACATTTGAGGTTCTTTCAGATATAATATTCTTGTGATACTTTAATAGCCACAAAGCTGAATGAAAATGCAGACCAAGATGGGAGTGAATTAGCAAGTTACTGTCATAAAAATGCAATGAGCCCATCATTCTACTGTGGGATGCCTTCCAGTTGAACCCCACAGTGTCTCGGAGAGATATCAACAACCTACACAAGAAGCCTACGGTGCTAACTGGGTTCCTCAGAATAGATCATGCTGGGCTGCAGTTGCTTCAGGAGCATGTGTCTGACAATCAGGATTGGTGCTCAGCTAGTATAAATTAGCATAACAATAACTCAATATTAATAGATCCCTCTGATGCAGCTTCAGCATTTGCCACTGGCCATGTCTGGAGTTCCTATTTTATCTACTGTAAATGCTGTCCCAGTATAAGAAGTTAATAGGATCAATTTTCAGCTGAGTTAACATTCCTAGATGTAGCAACATGTGAGCCATAGAAGGAAATGTTTTCAGTCTGTGGTTTTGTTATAGCTTCCAAAACTGAACAAGAATAGCACATTTTGGAATTGCCTCCCCGCTTGTCTCTTTCTTGTTGGATTGGACTGTAAACATTTCTAGGATAAAATCTCACCAGGATTTTTCACAAAATGTTTGGCATAACTGTGTCACAGCCTTGGCTGCAAGCAATAATAATAATAATAATGTACTGCAGCATTTGAGTGCAAATATTTTTGAGCATAAGCAGGCTGAACGCTCCCTTTAGCAGCACATCATTAGACTTACAGAGTAGAACCTCCCAATGTTTTGCTATGTCGGTTGCAGATTTCAGTAGTAAGAAAGGAAGATTCGGGAAGGATATGCTGAGCTTGGTAAAGGATTTTAAAACTTTGATTCTGCTGTTACTGAAGACAAAGAAATCCAAACTTAAACCCCAGGCTATTTATCAACTGCATCATCTGTAGAGGCCAATTTATATTGGGGAGGGATGCTTTTCACTCATAAAATGAAGTTATGATGTTCATGCTTTTCAGAGAGGTTCAATTGCTCTGACTCATACAAGATCAATATGCCAGCCCAGCAACTTAGAACTGGGCATCTGTAGCCAGTAAGGACCTCTTCCCTGCCCCCCCAATGGCAAGTTCCATCTAGTACTTCCCACTGCAACCACCAACTTTGCCACCATCTGTTGGTTTGATGTAGGCCCTGTTAAAGCATTGTTTTCACACACTCTTACTGAAGTTTCCATTTGTTGAACATTGCAATTCCCCCCCCCCTGCGAAGAATAATATTATTCTAATTATACCGGTTCAACACACATGAGAAAGTCTCCCTCTTTTAGATCACTGCAGAATCAACAAGGCTATAAGTGGCAGCGTGCGTTCTCCCACTCTCTGCCTCTCCCTCTCTGGCCTCTGGAAAGCCCATTAAAGTTCAGGGGGCACCAGGTCAAGCCAAGAACTTCTGCAGGAATGTTAACAGCCCCAACAGTTCATGAAGACAGAAAGTCACGCACCCTTTCCCAAACAACAGTTCAAGCCTTTTTCACAGCTCTCGCTTTGCAGTAAGAGCAACAAAGAGCCAACAAGGCTCATGTTCTAAGGTTCATTTACCAGCAGGATAATCCATTTGGTTCAAGGATAAAATACACACATGAGCTGTGGGGAAGGAGAAGAACATAAAGATCTAGGAGTCAGCACTAGCCATGACATACTATGCGTCTAAGCAAATGGACAAATACGTAAAATCCAAGCCTTTTACAGAAAAGAATTCCAGCTGAGGATTCTGGTTTTTTTTTTTTTACAAATTGGACTGGTTAACTGGCAGGAAGTTACCAGGAACTGAAAACTCCTTTTTTAAAGAGTCTGTTAACTGGCAAGAAGCCTGATCTATAGCTTCTCAATCTTTCTAAATGGTATACCTGTAGGTGTCATTACTGAGGCTACTGTGAAAGAAACTGAAAATACCTGCAGGAACTCTTTGTTGCTATCCACATTAGGAGTCCACCCATTATCATCACTATTGAGTCGGCTCTGTTGTGGAGTCCATCTGCCATCAGAGTATGTAGAGGAAGCTGTGATTTGCTCATTGGAGATTCGGCCAGATTCCATTCCCAGTGGACTGTTGCACTGGAAGTCTAGAATAGGTAGAGTAGGAAACTGAAGAGAAACTCTTCTACAGAACTGAGGGTTCCACTCCTTAAATGAATCATTGGCACCAACTGCCTTCCAACATCCTATCAAATTGTTTATGGCTGCTGAAGTACAGAATTACCTCTACAGTTCTGTAAATTAAATATCAGCATTCAGAAGAAAGAATACAGGGCCCAATGAAATTTCAATTTCAATTGTGGGAGCAACTACTGCAGAGAGAAAACTATAGAGTTTTGCATGAAAAGTTGGGAATTTTGCCCTTTGCAAGTGAAATAAATATTGTGAAAGTCTTTATAGGTGATTATCAAATAATCTCTAATAAAGAGCTTTTCTGCAGCCTATATACCTGTCTATTTTTATTGTTTTTTTGGAATTTGTTTGACATCTGTTTTTGTTCTTATAGTAAAGAAAGAAAAGTAGATCAAAACATATGTAGGCAGACTAACTGGAGGAGGAACAAACAGACAAAGTGGAACTCTCCTCTCCTTGGGGATCTTATAGATAGGCTGGGGCCATCTCTGGGCCTTTCCTTTCCTTTCCTTTCTCTTTTCTCTCTCGTTCTTTCTCTCCTTCCGTCCTCCCTCCCTTTCCCCCTTTCAAAATTAAGGCTGACAATGGAACCAAGAGTCACTGAACTCTGTCTGGGGCCCATGACAGCATTTCCACCCTCCATTGCAAACTGGTTTTCCTGTGCCTATGTGGAGGAAGGGCACAAAGGGCAGGAATGAAAGCTGTAGGCCTTCCAGAGGTCTCTATCTTTGGTGCTCATTCTTAACACTTCCAATAGGTTGAATTTCTCACCCTTTCTGGCCAGCAGATGATCTGTTCAAGAAGAGCGGGAATGAATTTGCTCCTGTTCTGCTTGGACAAGCTAATAGTTGTTGTCCAAACAGAGAAAAAAAAATGCAATTTGACAGGGTTCTGATACAAACACACACAGCTGCAATCTATCAGTCAGCTTGTTCAGGCACAGCAGGAATCCTGGCAGACTGTGCTCCCACTTGGCTTAGACAAACCAGGCACTGGCCTGTCCAGGAAAAGCAGGAGTGAGTTCTGAGAATTGTCTTCCTTTGAGTGTGCAAGTCCCTCCCAATTTGTGATCCCTCTCATATTTATTCATGTTATCTGGGGATTGCACCCACAGTTTGAGAGCCTACATTACTACAGTGTAAGACAGCCAGATAGTCTCCTTGCTCTATAATTCCAAGAAAATACTGATTGAGGCCTTAGTTTTCCTAACAGGACTGGCCTAGCTGTAGCTAGTGGCAATGTTCACATTTATCATAGAAAATACAGAAGCCTTGCTTTTAAGAGAACTAGAAGTTCCATCTTGTGTTTTCCATTTTCTAAACATGTCACAGGAACAATAGAATATGAAAAAGAGCTGAGATCTTACAAAAGACAAAGAAACAGTTGGTAACATTGCAAGCATTCAAATTTGTGAATTCTAAACATAGCTTCAAGTGCCTTCCAAGAAGCTTGGCTCTTAGCTTCAATATCTCATCATTTGGGGTGGAAGAACAAAATGCCAGAGAAAACCAAACTCAAGGGGTGTAATGAAATTCAAATTCCAAATCTCAGCTATCAGTGCTAAAATTATTGAAATGTTACTTCTCCCCTCTAAATGTAAGGATCAGAAAAGATATCCCAAAATAGATAGATATATTCTAACTACACTGTAGGTCTAGAACAGTACTTGAAAATACTCAGACTGAACAACTTGCCAACTTACTCTCTGGCGCCTCCTGCTGGACCAAATAATAGCGAGCAGAAAAGCCATCTTTAGCCACAGCCAAATCTGTGTGGAATGTGAGGGATAAGATGCCAGTAGTTGAGTGGATCGCTGAAAGAGTTTTAGTGCCACAGTACCTGCCAATCAAGGGCCCAACTGCAGAAGAGATGAAAGAAAAACACTATTTACCATCTCGTAGACACATTCTCTCTTTGGTTGGAAAAGACGACGAGATAGACAGTTGAAGGACTAAATATGTCAACCAGATAAAATGAAACATTATAAATGCTTTTTTAAATAAAAGCCTCAATATATATTATGCCACGGATTTGCAGAAGCTTTTCTTTATAGGCAAGTATTGAAATAAATAAACCTTTGCATTTCATACAAGTTGCCTAAAATGCTTACCTTCAACATTGGTTCACAAAACTTAATAGGACAGCTTTTAAAATTTCAAACTGCATCCTAATCGATGAGTGATTTAAGATAAATAACTATAGAACTTACCTGGAAGTAAATCCTACTGATCAGAATTTGACATCTGAGAAGAAAAGGCATATAACTACACAATAATGTATCTATTGTATATCTGTTCAGTCCCCCACACCCACGCCCTAACAGATATTCAAAGAAAACAAACAGGAATTTATGTACTTGTGAAAAGACTAACTTAGAGCTATTTATATTTTTAACACATGCATTGTTTCCCTGACATGTAAATCTCAAATGATGTGTTAATGGAGAATATTTTTCAGCCCCCTTTCCACAAAAATTGTTGTAATAGTTATATACAGAACTTTGCTGCAAGCACCTACTGTAAGTGTAAGATTTGTTAAAAAAAAAAATCCTTTTTTTTCTAACTAAAAGTTCAGGATTCTTCAGGAGTTCAAAGATTTCAGTTTCTCATCTAATTATATAAATCAGGTTACTCTTCTCTAAAGTGATTTCACTGTCGCACCAACTCAGAAAGGCAGAGATTCAAGTGTAAGAGACAAAGAAGAGATTTAATTTCCCTTCAGAGTTAATTCCTTTCTAAGAACAAAGCAACAATAAGTGAGATTGCACAAAGCAATGACAATATTAGCAATTTATGACTGTCATAGAATTCTTCAGTCTCAAAGTGAATTGTTCACTTGACGCTGGCCATCCAGAGAAGTAAACCCTAGCAGTGCATCCTTTAGTCTTTACCTTGAGGAATACCGTCCCAGATGTCCAGCCAATCATATTTACAATCTCCCTCCCCAACTTGCAGAGGGTCATGCTCTAGGTCAAATGTTAAAAACTGAAGGACAATCTCCATTTTCGGCTTGGCCATGATTGTGAAGGCGCAGTCCAAATTGTGTGGATACTTATCAGGGAATCCTGGGGATTCAATGGTGCCGTTTGAACTGGTGAAGTTTCTAGAACAATCTTCAGAGCCTACAGAAAGAGACAAGAAGGCCAAGGCCCAGCATTAACCTCATCATCCACTTCCCTTACCGTAGCCAGGCTGTACTATGTTATTCATAAGCATTCTTTTTAAGCACTTAATTCCCTCATGCAGAAAATTGCTCTTGCCTTGCAAAAGTATTAATTATTAATATCACTGTCCCCATTTCATTTTCCATCCAAGTGGCAATTCTCAGGAAACAACACCTGCAGACTAGCAGCTTAAGCCTTGAAAAAAAGCACATCTTCAACAATGGCTGCTTGGGAAAGGAAGGACATGTACGAAGGGGTCTGGTGAAAAAAGAAACAGAGCTGCCTTTCTCCCTTCATCCACGGTAATCATCAAAACTGAAATGCCAGTTATTTCTATCCTCAAGGAATGCCTTTCTAACTGCCAGCCATGGGGACAATATTACCATTTATTTAGGGATGACCCCAACACTGGCCCTCATTGTGCCTCAGCAGCTAAGTGCCTTCTATTTTTTGCAGAGCCAAGGTGCCTTAGGGAAAAGGAGACTCTTCAGGCCATGATTGCATTAAGGCCATCGCTCTGGAGAGAAGAGACAATCGACAATTGAATTCTCTAGGCTTTGGGTCACTAGGATAAGGGAAATGGGCAGAGAATGTTACAAGCTCTTCTGATTCCACAACTGTAGCAGAAGGTTACCTTTCACTACTCTTGTGCTCTTGGCTTTTCCAAGGAAAAGTTAACACAATTCCCACGACCATTCTAACAATTTGCACGGACTTCTGCTTCTCTTGAAGAAACAGGGCTGGACTTAAACACATAGGAGCAAAGAAGCCTATGGAAATCTATTTAAATCAAACACGATGCAAAATATGTGAGAACTAACTAGATAGCTGGACTATATAAATTTTAATTCAACAGTCCCGATTCAGGCATCTGAAGACAAATCATCAAATCTGTTAACATTACTTACCAACAAAGTTTGAGAGTGTGTTTCAAACATTATACATATGTATTGTATTGGGGAAGGGAAGGTGAGTCAATTTTAAAGGGTTGTACTCTACATTACTAAACAGATACAGAACTTACTGGAATATGTTAACATTTTTCCCACTACTGGCCAATATCCTTATCACCGAATGACACTATGATTCTAATAATTACTGTTTTTATATCAGAGTTTACAAAGATAAAAAATAAGAAAAACTAAAAAGATCAAAAAAGAAAAAAAGAAAAATATATAAAACATTTCCCCTCCCTCCAGACAAGAAATAATTTCAGTAACTTAATACTTTCTGTAATATTTCAGTTAGAAATATCTTTTTCTCACACTTGATTCCTTAATAATAATAAAAATATAAGAACTCATAATTCAGTTGTAATCAGAAAAAAATCTATTAAGAGCTATCACAAAGTCACATTTTAATCTTAAACTAATAAATCCATTTTGTATTGCACTTTCTCTAAGAAATATCTCCCCATTTATAAACAGATCTTTGAAGCCTTGTCAGGCCTGGTCAATTTTTTTTTTAGATATATAAAGAAATTTATTAGTTTATTAGTATAACATATGCCTTTTGAAAACCCAAGATAACAATGCTTCCATGTCATTCTTCTGATTTATTTTTTGTACATCCTCTTTAATTAATGTTAAATGAATTAAATTTATAATTAAATTTTGTTAAAATTTGAAAGAGTAAAGTTAAATTAAATGTTAAAACCATTAATGATCTGGTGCTTTCCTGACAAATAAACCAAATAAAGAGAACCCACCAGAAACAGAAAGAAAAACCAACAAAAAGGACAAGTAAAACTAAAACCAGTTAAGCCAAAAATACAAGAGTACATTTTGCCTCCCCTTTCAAATATACCGTACTGAGGAGTCTGATGATGGAAATTCAAATTTCAGCCATGGACAGTTGAGGTAAAACATCTTGGTTTTTTTTCCAGAGTAGCCCACATTTTACGTAGAAAAGGAATTCAAAGTGAAGAAAAAAAAATTGCAAGGAGCACACAGGCATTTGATGTAGGAGCTAAGCCTTCCAGAACTTCACAAGTAACAGCATACTTTTACTCAACCCCTAAATTAAACTAGTCTGATAAATCAGAATTGAATTCTAACAATATTTGCTGAGCTACTTTTTATCAGTTAATATCTTCAAAACTGAAGATTCTGAAGTTTCTTTGAAGATAATTAGACCACATTTCACTTGTGAAGGTTTTGAACAGCATAGCCAGATCACTTCTGCCCCAAAATAGGTTGAACTGCATAGACTTGCTTACTAAACAAGGCTGAAACAATAACTCCAACCAAGTAGAGATGGTCTACAATTATTTTCCAATTCAAGGATCATTTCTGTGTTAATATCTATTCCTAATGCCCACAGACACATCAAAACAATTTACTTTTGCCAGAGTTTTTTGAGATTTTGTGACACTGGCATTTTGGATAATATTTATTCTCTATATTCTGGAAATCTAGCAGCCTATGTCCTCTACCAGAGCAAAATCACTAAAATTCAGATCTAGAAGTCATGTCAACCTCTTTCCTAACCTGATATAGTATGAAATGTGCTGCCGTAGATTAATGTACATAATCTAGCTGAGGTAGAGTCTCCAAAATCTGTATGATCTCTACATGCTTCCAGGCTTCATTAAGATTTCTGGGCATGATAAGAAATGATGTTTGCCTCATGACCTTTTCAGTTCCTCGTGGTTTATTCCCCCCACCTTTTTTTTTTTACCAGTGATACAATTCTGTGCATTTCCATTTAAAATACGAGCAATAGATCCAGATCCTACGACCACAAACTTTTTCTTTTTCAAAACCCACTAAGCCTGCAATGATGAAGAATTTTTAAACTCCAAAATTTTCATCTGCAAACTTTATAGTCTGGCAAATACATAATCAGACCCAATGTAAAGAGGTCTGATTATGTATTTGCCAGATTAGAAAGTTTGCAGATGAAAATTTTGGAGTTTAAAAATTATATATATTATATTATTAAAAGAGCATTCTGTATACTGGAACTCAAAACAGCAGCCCACTTAAGCCACCATTATACCAGTTACAAAATCCTTGGCTTCTTGAAAAAGGAAAACACAAGGGTATTGATCAGGGTTGGACTTGCATATTCATGAGATGGCAAGATGGGAAGAGAGGAGCATTCTTGCTTAGCCTTGATTTTAACAAGCTTTTTTCTATATGGCACTTTAAAAATATATGCTCTTTGTAATTCTAGAATAAATTAGATCACTTAATGAAGAAACTGTTTTCCCTTAGAAACCCAAATACCTTCTCAATATGCCATGAAATACTTCACTTTTTGGAAATGTTGATTTGCTAAGGGGAATAGAACTGAGGCAAGATGAATATGAGGCTTAATAAGGACATCCTCACAGGAGAAGACTGACAATTGTTCCAAGAACAATCTCCCCAAGCCTGCCAAATCATCAACACCTTCCTGAAGAAACTCAAAGGGCAGAGCCATTACCTCTTCCTCAGAACAGTGAAACCTGGAAATAGTTTAATAATCAGCTAGACAGGACTTCTAAATTTTCAAGAAGGAACTGAACAAAGGTTGCCCAACATCCTTCCAGCAATAAGTCTAATAACAAATTTTACCTTGCTTTACTGGAGAGTAGAAGTGCAAATTTGGAAGGCTGTTTCATAGCCAAGAGCATCTCAAAAGCATACTGCAGCTACGAGGTAAGGTGAATTTCTCATTTCAGACTACTGGATCACTGTTCATACAGCACACATTTAGCATTTTCCAAGACACTAGAGAACTGATTATTTGGTTTCTGATATAATTTGCTTTCTTTTTCAGGGAACTCATACAGTCTTGAAAATGATTTGGTTATAGATTACATTAAATCTTCCTTCAGGAACTCAAAAAGAGAGAGAAAGAGGGAGAGGGATCCATGGCTGAGGAACTGTTGTGAAGGACATTCATAATATTGCTTATTAATATACCCCAAAGATTGCCCCAGATGAAACAGTCCTAAAGATTTGGTTGGGAAAGCAGTAACACTAACCAGTCTTGTAGATCTCATAACGCAGGGAGAAGCCTGCACCTTGACGTGCATAGTCTGAGGTGAATTTGATATACACAGAAGGGCCGGATGAAGTGATAGTAGGTGGAGCAATGTTTCCACAGTGTTTTCCCAGAAGATCTGCATTTTCATTATCTCCGTCCCGTATTTCAATAAAATCATACCTGTTCAATGGAAGAAGAGGGAAAAAAAGGAGTAACATTAAGACAAAGACATCCAGGAAAAAAAATAAAATACTTTTATATTTTCAGAGGTATTTTATATTTAACACATAACAACTGTGTGATAAAGCCAGTTTCCTATTGCCCTGTTCCTTGATGCAACAAATACACTACATTTTAATCATATAATCTACTCTTGTAGCATTCCATCATCAATATTGTATTGTCAAATTATTCTCTTGAACAGAAGTCCAAATAGTTTGACATCAACAACATTCAGAAAAGCTGCATTTCTTCTCTTATTGAAAATAGTTCAGTATCTAAATATTTTTGATCCCCGGGGACTCACTGTGATAGTCAAATATATGGCATCACTGGTATATCCTCATTTTTTGGCCTTTTTATTTACTTACGTAAAAAATTGTTTGTTACTTATGTTTTGCTATATTCTGAGCTTCTAGTTTTGCTGATTTGAATAGTGTGATAATAATCATAGGAAACTTATTTTTAGGTGCAAATGTTATTCATTTAACTTGTTTCATGCATTTATTAATGGGAAAACATGGCTATACCTCTTATAATTAGCCAGGCAGGAAGTCTTTCAAATTTCATGGTATGAGAATACTATCTGAAATATTGAGCCAGGATTCCTTATTTTTAATTAAATTTGTACACTGTCCAACAGCCAGGTGACTCTGGCACCTTAAGTCACCCTGAACAATAAATGTGTTCATAGGGAATGAATATAAGGCAAAATGACTTTTAAAATGTAGTCCATTCTTAGTGTTATGTTTGGATGACCACAATTAGGGCAGTCTGCCAATAGTTTATTCTGTTTTTATACCTTTCCCAAAATTGCTAGTTCTGCCCACCCCTGCCTCCACTTCATCTTTTGCTTTCATCAGATAAATTGACAACCCAGAAAATAAAGAACAGGGAAGGGCAATGCGTGTGGAAAATGGGGAGATGGTTCATGTTTCATGTCTTCATCGAAGAACCTGCCCCATAAATTAGCCACCAACCAAAGACTTAAGTTGGACGCTCAGCTGGGATATAGACTAACACTGCTCTGATTGCCTTGGGGAATGACCTGTGATTGAAAATGGTTCTAAGAATACATCATTGCTATTTCTTTTGGACTTCTTATGGCTACATATCACTGACCACAGCATCCTTTTAGCTGGGATGCTAGCATGATAGGGCTTGGGGATTATGTTTAACTGCAATTTTGTCTAGAAGGTAGCGTTGGAAACCAAAGAGCTCCACCCTCTCCAAATGTCATTTAGTATCTAAACAAACCACTGGGACAGTCATGGGTGCTTGCAATGGGATATCAAGAAGACATTGTGACACCTAGTTCTTTGATTGATGCCTAAGTTTAATAATGGAGAGGATGGGAATGAACAAATCCAAAGAAATTTTCAGATAATTCTTGTTGTTCAATAAAAGAGAGAGAATTATGGGGCTGTAGCAGTTGTGGCTTGCTTTAAGAGCAAAATGAGTTGGTCTGAAGAGGAACTTAGCAGCTCATATCTTATTCATTATATAAGACCTTTTCCCACTCCATTTTTTTCCCTCTTCCTGTAAATCAGTGTATCTCAACCTTGGCGACTTTAAGATGTTTGGCCTTCAACTCCCAGAATTCCACAGCCAGCTTTGAAGTCCAAACATCTTAAAGTCGCCAAGGTTGAAAAACACTGCTGTAGATGCTTCTCACAATTCATTCCCCATTTTACCCTTGAATGTGTATCCCTTTCCCTATGTGTTTCTCCCCTAGGCTATGTCCAAGCTCATCACATTCAACATATTCTTTTCCCAAAAAAAAAAAAAAAATCAAGGCAAAATTTGAAGACAAAATTTGATTGAGAAGTCTGAAATGGTTTTCTTGCATTTCAGCACTACGATTATGTCTTCACTCTGCATGCATGGAGGCAAGGCGAGCTCGCAGGTATACTGTATTCTGGTTACTTTGTTTGAACAGACTTGTGATTCTTGACATGAACTTTCCCCTTAAATTTGTAGCCTCGTGTGGCTGCATACACAGAATACATTTGCAGGAAACTGCCCATCCCCTTCCTTTTATTTATTTGCACTGGGTTAACTTGTTAAAAAAAAACAGCATGTTACCACTCTCCCTCTCCTTTGAACAGGAGGAGGAGGAGGAGGAAAGAAAAGCAATACATTGCCAGGCTTTGTCACAAGATCCCTTTATTTGTGAATCGAGAACTGAAAGGAAAAATAGCATGTTGGACACGAAATGACTCTCATGTGACTCATTCCTTCCCCACGAGGCACACATTGCCAAACAACTACCCTACACAAACTTATAGGAACTCAGTGTGCTACCAGCTTAGACTAACTGAGTAGTCTTTCATATCGCTCCTTTCTAGGAGTCAACCAGGCTTCACTCCAAAAACAAATGCCTGAAGCTATGATACCTTCTATCTATAGGCTCAACCTATACACTTGGCTAAGAAGGATTGCTGCAGCCACGTCTTGCAATCCTGTGGCTTATATAGTAAGATCCAGCCCTCGGCCTGTCAAAAGCAAAGGGCAAGAAGTGTCCTTCAAGCAGTAAGGACAGGAATGAATACTAGCCTTAAATAGCCAGGCTTTACCTACCTAGGAAGGGAGCCAAAGAGTGTTTGAAGGACAAAGAATAAGGCAACTAGGAAGAACTCTTGATATGAATACTGCTATGTGAAAAGCAGGAAGAGGAGGGGCACTGGAAAGGGAAGAAACTGTGGTACGGGTACAAATCTGCTTCTTCAACCACCACAGGAGAAAGAAAGGGATTTATTTTCACAGATAGAGCATCTTTTCAGATCTGAGAGCCACTGCAGAACAACGACACTACCATGAAAGTCTTTAAAAAGGCATATGAGAGTTAAAGAATCAATAAGCTTCCCAAAACATCTTCCCAAACTTGGTTCCCTCCATTTTGAGGCATTTACCTACCTACCCCAGTTATGTCTAGCACTTAGTCAGTAAAAGATTGCCTTCCCTATCACAGCTATAGGATAGGTATAATACAATTATGTATCACATTTGAAGATTAATTAGCTCTAAATTATTTGGATTGTAGCTATTCTCTCTCTCTCAACACACACACATACTTTTTAAATCAGTCTATTATAGCAGTGGGCCCCACCCTTTCTGGCACCAGGGATCGGTTTTGTGGAAGATA
>JAEANM010007574.1:0-17621 GCA_017656035.1 Myanophis thanlyinensis | reverse complement strand
AAACCAGCAAATTTAATGATTTTATATTGGTTTTTAAATTTGTTATGTATTCTGTTTTTATCTGCTGTGAACCGCCCTGAGTCCTTAGGGAGATGGGGCGGTATATAAATATGAATAAATAAATAAATAAATACTCCTCCTTCATTGATTTTGATTCTCTGCCTCTGTTTATACAACCAAGGATAGTATTAGTTCTTTTGGCTGCTGCTGGCCTCATATTCAAGTGATCATCCACTAGGACTCCAAGGTTCCTCTCACAGTTATTGTTTTTTAGCCAGGTCTCACCTAAACTGTACTGATACCTTTGGTTTTTCCTGCCAAAATGTAAAACTCTGCTTTTCTCCACATTCTGTCAAGATCTTTTTGTATCCTGAGCTTGTCTTCTATGCTGTTGGCTATTCCTGCCAGCTTAGTGTCATCTGCAAATTTGATGAGTTCCCTTTCTACTGTATGTAGTTGATTCATATCCATAATAGGGCACACCTGGCTCTTTTCATCCTCTGCCTGCAGAAATGTTTGCAGGAAAAGCCCAACTTGGCTCTTTTTCCAAAGTAGCTAATTTTGGAGTCTGAATATTTTCAGACTTCTGAAGTGGAAGGTAGTTTAGATATGCAAACTAAAAGGCATTATTCTCATTTGTAGATAGATAAATCCACTGACCCTGAAAATACTGTACATCTCTTATTTCTGGCCAGATTCATAATCCAATTATTCTTGATCAGTGAAATGTAAGCCCGTAATTAATGTGCCACCTGAGAGGTTTTGTTAGTCTCTTTAAATTACATACTAATTTATTAAATTGTCCTGGTTAAGCAATGTATTTGACACTATAGGTTTCTTGTTAAGAATATTAAATATATTATTACATAAAGGTCTAAAAAAGGTACTTTCATACATGTATCTTTCTAAGTGCAAGGAAAGATCCATATTGCCTTTGGATCTGATTGTATAGAGTGTCTTTTTAAGGAATAATACATACAAAATTTATAGTAAACTTTTCCTTATAATCAAATTTGACTGGAAAAGTAAGAAGCAATGAATAAATGAATGTATAATTTTTTTTAAGAAATAAATTTGAGATAGGGTAGAACCTGGTTTTAGGATGCAAAAAAATTTACTTATGCCATATAGCACTTTTTTCATTGTTTGAATGCATAAATGTCAGCATGAAAAGGCCAATTTGGATATTGCCTATCTTGTCCTTAGCTTGCTCCAGCCCAGCCAGCCTAAACAATGACAGGGTTTTATACTGTAAATTGCTAGAATAGGGATATTGAAAAAGCAACAGAATTCCACAAAAATAGAAAGAATAGGGAAAAAAACCCTTCTAAAAGTATAAGCTGGCCACATTCCTTTTAGCTTTAATCAAGCTGACTCTGGCAAGTGGTATCTTGAATCTTGTGCCAGGATGACTGCTGGCCTTAGGGTGAAAAGATTTCCAATCTGTCCTATTCAGCCTCAACAACCGTTTTCCAGATTTTCTTTTCTTTCCCCCTCAAAATCTAAATTGTTAGTATGTACCATAGAGAAATTCTTCTATACAGGATTCACAGTGTTAATAATGCGCTTCCTAGCTTCCTGTGTTGTCAGAGATGTTTCTCTCCTTCAAAAATGTGTCAGGAAGATATTCTGCTGTTTCCACTTTTATCTTTAGATGATTGCAGTGTGGTTCTTTTTCTTTACAATGTGTTTTTTAATTGAAAACACTACAAAACATCTGTGGGGTGCTCTACTATAATAAACGCATCCAAGATTGCGTCTCTGCAGATTAGACAGTATCATCCTGTTTTCATTATGAACCAAAGAAATCATAAGGTTTGCTTGTACTTGCTGGGATCTCATTCAGATTGTTAAAAAAAAGGAATTTTTGATCCTTTCAGACCTTCAGTCTACTGAAAATTGGGGGAGGTAGCATAAGCTCGCACATGCTGTCCGCATGCCCAACTTCCAAGTGTTCATTTGAAGAATAGATAGAGCCAATACAGTTGTTGATGCCTAGAAGGTTAAAATTCAGCCTTTTTCAGATGTCTGAATATAGAACTGCAGGCACATCATGGTATGAACATATATTCAAATTATATAATTCAAGAACCACTCTCCTCGTTTTTTAAAATGCAGAGTTGTCCAACCTGCAGCCTCCCAAGCACATTTGCACACAAACCGTGAAGCTTCCTTTGACGGCAATGCCAAATTTCAGATGCATGGCTTCTTGTCAGTTTAAAAAACAAACACAAAAACAAAAACAAAATCCAAATAGATTTCAGATTCAGATTTTATTTGTCACATACACAGTCATACATAGTATAATATGTTGTGAAATGCTTAGGCAATCACCTGACCTTAGGATTTAGGAAAGCAAGGAGAGTATACTGTAGAAAGTATGGAGAGTAGGTTGGATAGAGAAGAGAAGGAATAAGGGATAATACAATGTCAAAATACAATGTCTGTTATGGCAGCAAATCCATTTCATGTGCAATGGTTAGAGTGCAATGTGAGGCTCTTTTAGCTCTGGGTGTTGTCCTGGTTTAGAGATCGAACTGCTTGTGGGAAGAAGCTTCTTCTCAATCTTCTGTTTTGGCTTTCAGGGAACGGAGGCGCTTTCCTGACTTCATCATGGAGAACAGTCCATTGTTGGGGTGGCTGTGGTCTTTCACTATCTTCCTGGGTATGAACCGGCATTGCTTGTTGTAGATGGCGTGCAGTTCAGGGAGCTTCATGTGGATGATGAGCTCCACTGAACGCACCACCCTCTGTAGGGCTTGTCTGCCCTGCATGGTGCTGTTCCCAAATCAGGTTGTGATGTTTCCCATCAGGATATTCTCTATGGTGCAGGAGTAGAAGTTCCTGAGTACTTTGGCGGGGAATTTAAAGTCTCTCAAACGTCGGAGGTGGTAGAGATGCTGCAAAGAATTCCTTCCATTAAATCCTATTGCTCCTAGCCATCAAAACAGTGCTGCTTTAGTAGCATATCCATCTGAGATTTCTGGACCCTTGGAGAATCGAAAGCTACTTTTGCACTTCTGTTTGCATATCATAGCGGAAACATACCTCCTTTTTTAAATGGACAGTCGCATCAGGTAAACAGTGTCTTGGTTTCTTAAGGGTCACCGGAAGAAATCCAGTGAAATGAAGCTTTGATTTGTTAAACTGTGAGAGAAGAACATCAGTATATAAAATGGCAGTGAAAGGAAGCCAAGCCACCAAGAACCAAATGATAGATTCATTTTGATCACATGAATCAAAGGGAAGTATTTAGCAAACTAGGAAAGCATAGGAAGGAGAGCAAACCATATTTTACATTTTGATATAAAACTTATCACACCTGCTCTATCCAGACCACTTTTAACATTTCTTCTGGAGTCCCTCTAAAAATACGCATAATTTTAATGTGATCCAGTGGGTAGATTAAAATTAAAATGGAATTAACCATCTAATTAAATACATTTAAGCATTTAACACATAGAAGCAAATATAAATTTTACTGAATTTTAGACTATTTTTATAGTAATTATATTAAACATGCTTCAGAGCTTTTATTTCACTTTCCTTATGCAGCACATCTTAGAATGACAGAAAAGTGTGCTATTGATTTCTATCAACTATAGAAGCCTGTTCAAAAGATAATAGGTGAGAACTGCTTGATACCATGTGTGACTTACTCATAAGATTTTGAATATAAGGATTACACTTGCATATGTACCATTTTAGAGGCATAGATATTTAACAAATATCAATCAGGTCCATCTTTATCTCTCTTAATATTGCAGCTATCTTACTTTTGCATCTTCATTACTATTTTTTTTCCTGGTTATTGAGGATGTTGCTTTGATTTTCTTTTTCTTGTCTTTATTTTTGTGCTTAGTTAGTTGAGTGGTTTACACCTGAAAGCTAGTGCAAAAAAAAAAGGAACCACTTTTAAGATGAACTTGACCCCATAAGATTTACTAACATCATATTTAATTATACCTAAAACATCTAAATAAGTGGTTAAAGGAATCTCTAGAGGATTCATAGAGGGCACTCATGTGACTTGCATTTCATGGTACATTACAGGTTTAAATAAAACCATATTCCATAACACAGTATGCTGATATCTTTCTTCAGATTGGACTCAGAGGCCTGGGAGCCATTAGTTCCAGTTTCACCACTGAATTATATTTATATTCTTCTGCATCTTCTTTACTCAACAGGATCTCACATTTTTCATTTTTTTTTCCTTGTGGAATCAAAGGGTTGAAGTAGACAAACTGTTTTGGGGTAAGAAAACATTTATTAAAAAAGCATAAATTTTTTAAAAGTGGCAATCATACTTTGTGGAGAAATATAATATGTAGTGATACTTCAGACAGTTTTTCTTCACCTTTGCTGAAAATTAGATTTTAAGATAGCACATGTTTTGCACTATCTCTGGAAAATTACGGTATTTTAAGATTTATTAGTGAAGAAAATACTAATTAAGTGAAGAAGAATCTCCAAGACCAACCTAGGCCTAAATCATCTTTTATTTTCAGAAAGTAAAGCCAGAGGTGAAATTCAGCAGTTCTAGCAGGTTCACTAGAACCAGTACTAAAATTTCTAAGCAGTCCAGAGAACCGGATTGCTAGAAAAAAAATCTCCTTTTGTTTTTTTCCACTTTACAGGGTTAATCCTGTAAGGAAGACAGGAAAGAAACATTCTGGTGTTGTTTCTAGCCTAATCTTTATTGCCCTGCCCACTGCCCACTGAGTCAAATGACCCCCCAGCTACACTCACCAAGCCATGCCCACAGAACCGGTAGTAAAAAAATTAGAATTCCACCACTGGTATAATTTATATTCTTTCAGTTTCAGAATATTTTCAGATTCAGTTCAGAAAATCCCTGTCTCCCACCCTTCCTCAGTTTCTGTCAATGGAAAGAAACAATGAGAGCTAATTTCTCCCCGACACATGTTGTTGTAACTAACCCTTCAGCTATACTGTCTCTTCAGCATCTCACCACCTACTGAGCATAAGAAGCAGTGGGGTGTAAGGTAGATATATTTTTTGTGTTTCCTCTTTATCTCTCTTTCTGTTTCCTTTTTATCTGTGAGGTTGTTAAGTTCAAAGTACTTCTTTTCTACTTTTTAAATTAAATTTTTATTAAATGTCAAGTTCAAACCTTAAAATACAAACTAACATAAAAGTTATGTTAAACTAACACAAATTTATAACAAAGATGGCCTCCGATTTTCTTTTACTCCAGAGAAAATAATCCATAAAATAACTTCTCTCTAAAGTAAAATATATAAATAAAAATATTTTAAAATTCTAATAATCAGCATTTTTAAATGCCACTATTCATAAAATATTATTTAATCCAATACATTTAACCTTATCTTTAAAAACAATATCTCTAATCCAATCAAATCCAACCTAATCCTCAAATTCCAAATTCCAAAGTTGATTTTATTTTTATCTTGTAAGAAATCAAATAGTGGTCTCCAGCTTGCAAAAAAAATGTCAAATTATTGTCACTAAGCAAAAGAGTCATCTAGCCATTTTCCTACTTTTATCAGATTATTTTCTCTCTGACTCTGTTTGATAGACTATAGCTACCATAGCTAGGAAATGGACTTTTCCTATTCCTTTCATGTAATTCTTCTAATAAATTTCTTTGGAAAGAGCTGCACATTGATTCTTTCTCAGATTATATTCCTGCTCTTCAGAAACACACTCAAACCACTTCCTCAAATATCCCATACCTCTTAAGGTTGGTTGCTCAACACCACTAACATTCATATACCAAATTTAGCAGGCATGGAATTGCTAAATCATGATCTCCACTTATTGAGATTATTTATTTTTAATTATTTAAAATAGTTTTTAATTATCTAATTATTTAAATTACAGAAACCAACTTCAGCCTGTTGAATTAGTTTTTGTAACTATAGAGAACTTTATGTCCTGATTTGTCGACAAGATGTTTCATAGTTTTCCAGATTCACTTTATTTCACACTAAATCTCTATATGGCCTCACTTAAAGGCTACATTCAGATGTAAAAGAGGACATGACATTTCTTCACAGCATTACACCAAAGATCATTAAGGTGCTATTTAAAATATGGTTTAAACTTTTAAAGTACTAAACAGTTCAAGACCTGATGTTAAAGGGGCATTTACTTTAATATGATATAAATCCGCTCTCTTAAACATGAACTCATTTTTTAAAGTTTTAAGTCCTAATTTTGGAGGTTCATTTGCTAAGCACACAAAAGAGCCCCTCTCAGAGGTGAAATTCAGCCAGTTCTAGCCAGTTCGGTGGAATTGGTAGTAGAGGTTTGGAATTGGCCCCGCCCACCCACCCGAGCCCCACCCACCCACCTGAGCCCACCTACCTGCCCAAGCCCCTATTCTTACTTATACACACTCCGTTTTTTTTTACTTACCTAAATCAGCTGTTTTGAGTGTCTGCGGAGCCTTCTTGATGATCCCCACTGCCTCTGGAGCCTCTAAAAGACGTTTAAAGAGTTGCGATGAAGTGCATTTTGTGCGCATGCGCGTGCACCGAACCAGTAGGAAAACCGGTCAGTTTTTGCTCCTGGCCCCTCTCCCCTTTTTTTGTTTTAAGCTATAGTTTATATATTTTGAGCTGTTACATTAACCCCCATTCTGTCCATGTTCAGGAAAATAATATTGGCCTTGCATTTCATTTATGGCTTTAAAAGTTGAATTGATTTTAATGATTTCAATCTTTTGGGTGGTTTAATTCTTAGATATCTTGAGTGTTTTTGTAGATTTTGAAGGGGCCATTTAGATCAATCTCCTGCCAGAAACCTAAATTAAAATATCCTGACGAATTTGCCACTTCGTTCAATATTCTATTGTCAAGTTGCAATTACAGTTTTAGGATTTTCCAACTATTAAATGGAAAGCTGTTTTCTTTATTCAAAACAGAATGCAGTCAAATTATAATTTTTCATGATGCTTAATATTTATTTACTAGTCTTTTGACAGAATATAACTTGCCTTATTAGCAACCACTTCATATTGCTTAGTCATATTCAGTTTGGGATTAACCACATTTCAAAATATTCAAAGTATCATTTGAATCTAGGTATTCCCCATCCACCCCAGGTTTTGCATGACATGCTAAAGGCCACACAAAAGTAAGCAGCACTATTTTTATTTTTCTCCCATTTAATTATTCTCATTCTCTTATTCATGTGTTTCTTTCACAGCATTTTGATGCTGCTCCAGCTATATAACTCTGGCAACTTAGAAAAATAAAAACAATAAACATAAATGCTTATCCCAGGTCCTTGGTCCTATCAGCAGACAAGAATGCAATCTGAACATCTGGCTGACTGAGCGATGAACAAATATAATAGTACTATAATAAAAGCTATAGGATGAAAGTATAATAATTTAAGAATAACACCCCAAATTATGAAATAAAACACAGCAAAAATATACTGTTTTATAACTTGGGGTAGTTTAATGCTAATAATATGACACATACAAACACCAACAAGCTAGATTTTTCTTCATCATCAAAGTCATTATTTGTTAGCATTATAGCTCTCTCTACTGATAAAAAGACAACACTGCAGCTTTTCTTTTTCAGTTTTTTTTAAAAAAACAGGCAGAAGAGCAAGTAGAAAAAGAAACTGGTGAGTAGATAGGAGAGAAAGATTTTTTTTGCATTTTCTGCAGCTTGTGAAGAGGGCTAAAGGAAAAATGGTAAAAATGATATCTTTCAAGTTTGGAGAAGTTATAAGCAGATAAAGTGGTTGTCCTAAACTCTGTGAAGGTTAAACCTCCATTTTGCCCTTAATCTTCTCTAATGTCTAAAATGTACAAATAAGTCCAACATATTTCACTTAGAAGGGTTCCCACATGGGGGTATGGAGACTTGAAGTATTTTCAGTATTCCTAAATGAACAACTTTTCATTGTGTACATTTCTGCCTAATTAACTAACCTTAAATTGATTTTGAATTTTGATTCTATCAGTTATTTCAGTTTGATGTAATCAATAAATCTGATAAGCATAAGCGATATCTCTTCATTATCTTCATGAAAACCTACAGGGTTTAAGGTTAAACCCTTTGAAATCTATTTCATACCTCACTCCATTTTGCATTGGGCCAAGATTTTGTGTCAATTCTGAACTACCCCAAGAAAAACCTCTAATCCCATCCTTAGCGGAGTGGATCACTCAACTTCATCTTATCTGGCCCATCACCTGTAAGGCACTTGATGACACAGATCAAGGCCATAAAAGACTAGCTGACAAGAAAAGAACTCTTCCAAAAGAATTCAAAGTGGGGGAGAGAGTCTTCTTATCAACTAAGTATTTACAAACCACTCAGCAATCGAAGAAACTGGGTCCTAAATATGTGGGACCATCCCCTGTAGTTAGACTCATCAACCCGGTTATGGTTCAGCTGGAGTTGCCAAAATTCCTGAGATGCATTCATCCTGTGTTTCATCCTAGTTTACTTAAGCATGAGCACACCTCTGATTTACATCCTAACCAGCCTGACCCTCCTGTCCCTCTTCTCATTGAAGGAGGGCAACATTTTGAGGTTAAGGAAATTTTAGATACCAGGAAACACAGAGGAAAAATACAATATCTAGTGTCTTGGAAACACTTTCCCTTTTCCCAAGCAGAATGGGTGGACGCTCGTAATGTCTGTGCTCCTAATTTACTCCACTCGTTTCATTCTAAGTACCCTGATATACCATAACTTTCTATGATGTTTTAATTGTATGTTTCTCTCCTCTCTGCTATAGTAATGGGGGGAGGAGGAGCTTGGTGATAAGGGGGGGAAGAGTGCTGGTGTCTGGAGGCCCCTGTATACGAGTAATGGAGTATATATTCCTCGGCCAAGATGTTTATGCCTGGTCAAGGCCAACCATTCCAGAGAAGTAACGGTCGCTAATACCTGCTGATGCCTGCCTCATTACCCAATGAGAATTAAGGATTGGACAGTCTTCTTCAGACCGTGGGGGGAGGGTTTTGGGGGTTCTTTTGATATGTACGTTTCCCGCAATTTTGCTCAGATCTTGCTTTCACTTTCTCTGCATTCGCTTCTTTCCCAGTAAAAGTTCCCTGTTTTCAACCACAATGAATTCAGGATTTTTCTTTCTTGGGATTTGAACAAGCCAGACCTGACACTACAGGGGTTAAGGTTAAACCGTTTGAAATCTATTTCATACCTCACTCCATTTTTATGAAGAGTTGGTGCTGCATAGTATTTTTAAGCCAACTGTACATTGACCTAACAGACATGCTATTAGTTCATGCATATCTAACTTGGCAATCAAAATATATTAGATATTTTATCACTCTACTAAATGTTAGTTAAAGGTTGGAATAGTTCCTCAGCTGTTGTTGGTATTCCTGGGATTTCTCCCACTTAGTTACAAAGTTGACTTGTTATGCACTGCACTCTCTTCAGTTATTATAATAATGGATTTTTTTTTCACCCTGATGCTAACTCTGGCTAAGATTTAGTGGCCCAAGGTCATCCAGCAGCCTACCATGTTAAGGGAACTCTAGAAGTTTGGTCTCCCTGCTCCTAATAATCATCTCAACTATTGCCTCATGCTGACTCTCATGAATAATCAGTAGAAAATTGAAAATAACCTGCTGTTCAAGAGAAGAATAACAAACTATATTACTATTTCCTTTTCTAGCTGGCTATTATGAGTAAAATTAGAAACAAAAGAGTATCATGAAAATCACCCACATTAACAAAGTGCTCCACTACCAAAGTAACAACCCAACCTCCCAAAAGAGAACCTATGTAGAAACACTATTTAGATAAGCACAAACATACTGCAGCAATCCTGAACACCAGAAAAAGGAAACAAATCATCTGTACATCATCTTCCAACAAAATGTATACCCAAGCAACTTTATCAAAAAGTGCCTGACCCACTCAATCCACTGCTGCATAACCAACCCAAGCAATGAAAAGAATAACATTAAAAATATCTCAAAAACAAACCACAGACTATTACTAGCACATGGTATCACCATAACACACAAATCAACTAAAGCCCCTCCAGAATATCTAAAGAGCTGGCAGCCATAGAAGAAAAAACAAGAGGCATATACAACATACAGTTTGTCCACTTCGTAGAACAAATAGGCAAAAGACTACCAGACCATAGCTATGAAAGTCATCTTGCAGTCAGAAGACATAATGAAACCTCCTTAATTTCACAATAGATGGACAGGCTTAATCATAGTTTCAGCTGGAAAATTTGAGAGTCGTAAACTAAGCTAAGTAAGTAAAAAAAATGCTAGAGAATTTTGCCTGGCACCAAGACAACAAGAACATAGAGATAAAGAATATTTATATGCCATTCTAAAGAGACCATCAAAAATCCCCAAAGAAACAAAAAGACCAAAATACCTCCTTGCTAACAATCACCATGCAGATAAACTGAGATTAATACCAAAACCAACAATCAATTAGTAAGCAATACCTTAATCAAGGAACTACCAACTCAGTAACACTCTCACAGAGAAGCCACTAGTATATAAACACTCCTATCTCTTCTAGCACTAATGATGTTACTTAGGTAATTACCGTAAATGTCAGCAAGAAAACAACCAACCTTAGAGAGCCCCAAGTACGCCTCCTAAGGAATCTCCAAAAAATAGAGCCATAGTGGCAAACCTATGGAACACGTACTGAAAGTGGTATGCAAAACCATCCTGCATACCATGCGCACTCCCGCAGTCTTCTCATCCATGTTCCTGTGCACATATGCGTGCCAGCCAGCTGGCTTTCACGTGCATGGGAGCACCAAAACCTGCAGAGCTTCTGGTTTCTGGTGTGCACATGTGCACCACACTGGCCAGCTCTTCATCATGCATGCATGTGTGCCAGGAATCAAAAGCCTGCAAGTTTGGTGCTTGGAGCACACATGCACGCTGGGACACTGCTCTTCTGGGTTTTGGTGCTCCCGCGCACGCAAAGGCCTGCGAGGCCGAGAGGTCCAGGCGAGCCGGTTTTGCATGTCACTTCCAGCACACAGGCCGGCACACAGTGATGTAAAAGATTTGCCACCTTGTCCCCTATTTTTTTATTTAGAAAATATACACCAGAGCAATCTAATTGCTTACAGTTTGAAATCCAGTTTAGAATTTGTCTTAATATTATAACTAGATAATTAGTATAATTTTAAGAGTGGAGATGATGATAATTATCATACATACTTAGGTTATCATGAACCAAGACACATTATTTCTCCAAATTAGTTTATCAAACTAATGAAAGATAACAGGGCTGTCTACTGCATACCATATATGGTACAGAACATATACCCTTCCCAAAAACAGAATATTCAGTGCGTTCACATATCACAACAAGGCACATTTGGGTTAAACAGAACTGGTTTGGTTTACAGCCATATTTCATAATTGAACATAATGTGCAACGCAGTCATTAAAATGAGCAGAATGAAAGACATCATGACATACCTCATCTCAAAAACAGTTTTACCATTTTCATCTTTGAAAATATGCTCTCCAGATTATTTAAAAACCTACATTGCATCGGACTGCATGTACTGCATATTCTTTACATATCTGCTTTTTTAATTTAAAAAATAATTAAAGCAGTGGCTAACTTTGAGAATTTAGAGTTGTGACAATCTGCATTGAATGAACTTTACAATGTAAAATGAAATCTTGCCAAGCCATGCTTTAAACTTACTTGCCAGGAAAAATACTTCTAATAATTGTTTCCTAAAGAGAATACTTAAGGCAGATTTAAAAATAATACACACATACTTAGGAAGAAAAACAAATCCATTCCCAAATCTTCATGAAGACATGAAGTCATTTGGAAAAAGAATTACTCCATCTCATAAATGACACAACTTAGCCAAGCTTCTTTTCCTTCTAAGCCACATGGCAAGAGAAAGTGATATCTAATTTTGCTTTTCAGATCAAGAAAGCAATTCAGACGTGCTCATTAAGCTTGGGTGGAACAATTTTGCCTGTAAGATTTTTAATGATGCACAATAAATAACTGTGACATACCTGTTTCTATAGATTTTGCTTGTTATAGGAATACATTCATCTTGTAACACTTAACATAGAAAAATGTTCTTCTTTATGGGAAATTAATGAAGGTAAGGAATTTTGACATGGAGGGAGAAAGAATAGGGAAAGAGAAAGGTGCCATGTTACAGATTTGTCAGCCTCCTACCTGTGGAACATTTTCTGAATAAACAAATGTATTATGCATCCTTAAAGGATTGTATGACTATATTGTTATTTGGATAATTTCTTTGGCTGAACTTCCTTTGGCAGCCAACTAAATAGGAGCTCCATCCTGATTCTTTGGTTCTTTTTATAAGTTCTCTTCCAAATGTTGGTCAATTTCAATTCTCAACAGCCACCTCCCTGCCATTCTGAGGTATCCCAAATATTTAAACCTTGCTCTTACTTAAGTAGATAGTTCTAGTGCAGGGGTGTCAAACTCAAGGTCTGTGGGTCATATCTGGCCCACAGGGTGCTTTGATCTGGCCCACGGGGCTGGAAACAGCAAAGGACTTGCCAGTGAAAATAAAACTCAAAGTCTCCATTTTGGCTAGCAGAGGGTTGCAGGAGGCCATCACAGCCTAAAATGGAGTTCAGGAGCCCTTTTTCACTCACAGAGTGCTCGGGCCGCCACAGGCACCCTGACATGAGTGACATTGATCTGGTCACACCCATCCTGGCTTCCTGAGATCAAACATAATCCTGATGTGGCCCTCAATGAAATTGAGTTTTACACTCCTGATCTAGTACTATTGAATTAAATAAATTATCTATCTAGAATCCAGGTTGAAGTTAGCAAGATAGAATGGGAGAATGCAGAATAGAGTTAGAAATAAAGATGTCCATTACAAAAACTTTACATAGCTGGCCATAAATAGATAAGCCTGAGAAAAGAGCAGCTATTAATCCTTTGTGGTGTAAGGGTGGGAGAAAGAAATTTATGTTTTAATACATCATTTTGCCTTATATTTGATTGGGGTATTTAACTTAGTAAAAGCTATTCTTCATCTCATTTAGGTTGATGTACCTGAAATAAAGTAATTCTAGATCTATTGAGTTTGAGTGTTAGATTTCTCATGAGTTCCAAACAGCATTATTTGCAAGGCAAATTGACATTTGAAGAAAATGCATCTTTGGGAAAGTCTATGCCTATCAGTTTCACTACACACTCTTATACTAATGAGCTTTGAGAAAATAATCTGTCTCTTGTAACAATCACATTTAAAAAAAAAACCATATTGACAGTTACATTGATATGTTAAACAAAAATAAAACATTGTCTATCTTTCCTACCCATTTCTAAAACACAGCAAATTTTTTGCCCAATGTTCCTACAATGCATTTTGATCGGTCCTAATAATAATTTTATGCATCCTATAGCTTCATAAATTAAAACCTTAAGGTACTTTTCTGCCAATATTAGAAACATCTCACTAATGGAAGAAAGGTTTCAGAACAGCATGTTAATTCAATCCACCTAATCTCTTCTTTTTTTCTTTTTTAGTGTATCAAGACAAGAGGGGTTTGGCAGCACAATCCTCAAAAAGAATGTTTGCCAGTGGAACTTGGCTCATATACAATAACAGGAGAAGTGAATAGTATGATCTGGAATGAGTTAAGAGTAGCAATGGACTTTTCAACTTCTGAATTCTCATGATTTGAATCTATAATAGTAAAACAGTAATATTATAGTTCATTACACAACCAGCCAGGTGTTAAGACTGGATTTGTCATTTTTATCTACATATCAAGTCCTTCCCTTTATTGTTATTATTTATTATATGTAATGTTTATGTATATAAACACACACTTGGCTCATGTACAATAAAGGGAAGATGCACACAAACACACAAACTAAAATCACAATAAAATATAGGTTATAACTAAAAGATGGGGAGGGAGAGAATAGAGCATACAGGGAGAGAGGTGGGATCTATTGTCCATCAATCACCTATTGTCCATCAATCACCTATTCTCTCTTTGGGGCTCCAAGCCAACTGGCAGAGCCAGGTCTCCAAGCAGAAGGTCAGGAGGGTGGAAATCATTCCCACCTCAGAGGGACCAGATATTCCAAAGGGCCAAAGCCACAGCAGAGAAGGCTATTTTCCTGGACCTGCCAGCCAGAATTTCATGACTAATGGTATCTGCAGCGAACCTACCCTGCTGGCACAGGTGCGGTGGCCAATCCCATTGCCATGAGATGATTCTTCAAGTAGTATGACCCATGCCATGGAGAGCTTTAAAGTAATAACCAATACTATGAATTGCACCTGGAAGCAAACTTCAGTTAATGTATATAAGCATATAAGAACAGCAATGTAATATGACCCAAAAACTGCACTGTGCATCAGTTGTAGTTCCAAATGATCTTCAAAGATAGCCCCTTGTAGAGGGCATTGCAGTAATCCAGACATGAGATGATCAGGGTTTGAATAACAGTATTACTTGCCAAATCAGTGTTTTTAAAAACATCTTTCACTTGGGATAGAATAGGTTTTCAGAACTGAATAGATGAGGATTCTGCAAGCTAATAACACTTCAAGAAGAATCTTTGTGAAATTTCTTTTCATCTCTCCAAAACTCAATGTTCAGAATCTGAATGTTGCTTTAATGCAGGGATGTCAAACTGAAGGCCCAGGGGCTGGAACTGACCCACGGGGTGCTTAGCGGGGCTGCCCTGGAAACACGGTGCCTCTGCCAGTGAAAATGGAGGTTGGAAGGTCTCTGTTTTCGCTGGCAGAAGGCTGCAGGAGGCCTTCACAGCCGAAAACGGAGCCTTGACAAGTGATGTCGAACTGGCCATGCCTACTATAGCCATGCTTCCTGGCCCTCCGAGGTCAAACACAACCCTGATGCGTACCTCAATGAAATCGAGTTTGACACTCCTGCTCTAATGGCCAAGAGGAAACCTCCAGAGATGAATCCACCAGGATTTCTTTTTCTTCTTTCAGAGGGAAATTCTCTCAACACTGAAGGATCAATCAGTGTAGAATACACTGTATTAAGTGGAATTGACTTGATACGATCAACTTACTATTCAAAACTGGATTAAATATTAAGATGACTTTAAAAACGGTTGGTGTTTGTGGGTTTTGGAATATAAATGTTCTGAATTCAAATATTAAGTTAAAAATCATTGTGTAAGTTTATTAAACAACATCCTCCCAGCTGCAGAATATGCAATACAATAAAGATTCCACTTGAGTGGCCAACTGAAATTGGCTGGGCACTTTTAGATTTTGAAGAGCCACACACATACAGAGATCCACAAAGGGATATATTGCATATTGCTTACGGACTTTTTAAATTCCTTGGTTTTAGGGTAGTGGGATTTGAGGAAATTGATCTAACAAAGACGTGGCTCTAAGTAACCTTCAGGTTTTCAGAAGAACAGATACAAGTTACTTAGGTTTCACTAAATGGACAAAGTATTTTGAATGTTTATATGCAGCTGATGCTATGTCTTCAATCAAAATGTTTTTAATTCTGAAAATAAAAACCCTATTAAAGGACACTGAGCACCTGAATAGTAATGCAAAATGTTATTTTTGTTGTAATTAAAAACTACATTTCCTACAATTCTTTTTAGTCTTTTTAGTTTTGGAAATTTCTTTATATGAAATATTGGGCGTAAATCATTTAGGTGTGGAAGCGCAGGGTTAGCATGCTGTGAATTCAACGCCATTCAGCAGTGGAATTGAGGAAGATTACCTTATAATGACACTAAAGTTTATTTTCAGATTAAAATATTTATTATTATTTATTCATTTATTACATTTATATGCTACCCATCTCACTGATAAGGTTAATCTGAACAACTGACAACTACAAACAATAAAAGGATAAATAGAAAAACAATTACATAAAAAACAACATACAATGGAACCTCCAGTCTTGACCGTGATCCATTCCAGGACTTTGGCTGCAACCCAATTTGGTTGTAACTGAAAGTGAGACTGACTGCGCACGCACGTTAAAAAAAATGGCACAGCAGGGGAAATTGCCGTGACAGGGAAAATCGCCATGGCTGTGTTTGATCACCACTTGAGGATGTGTTTGGGACCAGAGTCAAACATTTTATGGATTTTTTGGTTGGCACCCGATTTGATCGTGGTCAGAAGCATTCACGACACGAGGTTCCACTGTAAATTACCTTAAAATAGCTACCTTAGTCAATGGCATTATCTAAACACAGAAGAGAGGTTACCATTGTATATCACAGTTTACCATATCATTAATCCTCTCATCTGGCTGCCTGGATCAAAGTCAAAAGTTTAAAATAGTCCTGAAAACCTGGGTGATGCTAGAGATTCTTGCTTTGCTTTTTTTTTTCATTTTTCATTTTTTGTTTGTCTGTTTTCATTTCCATTCTTTTGCAACATCTGGTCTAACCCAGAAACAGGTCCTGAGTTTAAAGAGCTAACTCTACTTGAGGTCTGCTAACAGAATCCAATTTAGCTCTTTTAGGATTTGTTCTAAACATTGCTGCAACATTGCTATCAATGTGGGGGTTCTTAAGGGGTTAATTTCCTTTCTTTTCATTCCTGGGGTATCCAATAAGAAAATATATTACTTGTGAACTTATAGTAATTTTTTATTCTGCAACCCTGGTCATTGTAACTGTCTGCTAGTCTTCTGAACCTCCCTCTTCCGATTTTCTTTTCTTTCTCTCAGTTGTTCAAATTTCAATCCTCCTACAGTGGAACCACTGATCTATTTTCTTACTGGTAAAACTGCAACCTTCTTCTATCTGCTAGCCAAATCTCCTGATCTTTTGCAAGGCCCTTCTTCCCTTATTAACAGCATGGAGTAAATTTGAACTGGGCAAAGTGTTGTAGAGAATAAAAAGCTGCATTTTCTCTGTTTTAAACTCTTTTAATTCACAGCTGTTTTTCTGCTAACAGAGGGAAGATTCATTACTCTCTGGCTTCCAAATGTCCTTTCTTACTGTTTTCTTTCTACCACACCTGCTCTGCCACCTCCTACCCTAAGGTCCTCAACGTCTTCTGAACTAAATCTCCACATCCTTCCTTCCAAGTTAGCCTTTCCCTCCATTTTATTCCACCTCCTCTACCTGACGTGAGAATTAGGTGAATTGTAATCCTGGATTCCAGAAGGTCTAAGTGGCAAAGCAAAACTTCCTTATTTTCTGCATCCAGTTATTGTAGCCTAACACTTTTAAGCTTTTTATGGTATGTGCTAACTTTACTTCTCAACCCTTCTGCAGCCAACTTGGTTGTATTTTCCCTGAATTACCTGGAGGGGATGAAACGGCATAAAGTGCGGTGGGAGCAGGAAAAATATCATCCCCAACATATGGAATCCTGTGGTGATTCCGATTATAATCTGGCAGTAACAGACATCTGTTTTCCTCAAACTGTGAAATAAGAAAAAAAGGAAACTAAGCAAAAAAAAAAAGCATCTGTCCATCCATTGCAACGAGACTAGGATATCAGCCAAGATAACAGCCCCTGCTTTACTAGGGTGTTTAGATTTTGTCTGCAAAAACAGATTTGGTCAGCTAGTTGCTTGTATACAGCTGCTGCATTCCTTTGTCCCTGAAAATCTAAAAATTGCAAGTGGAGTGGAATAGAAT